>PHFE01000101.1:178400-193297 GCA_002796755.1 Paracorniculantispora psalliotae
TAAGGGTTAAAATGCGTAGGTGATGATGTAGTATATATAGCTAGACCGGTTATAATGTATATACTTATATTATAGATATAGAAACTAGTAAGGAAGAAGATTCTAATTAGTTTTAGATAAATTTTTATATTATGGTTGAATTATTAATGGCTAAGGGCTATAGGGTTAGGGCGAGTATACGACTTGCTTATCTATGTGACTTGCTTATTAACTACGTTATAGTTAATAAGTAAGTAAGCTAGATAAGTAAGTAGGCCACTTTAAGTAACTTTACTTTTTTAATTATTAGTATCTTAACTAAACTAAAATAAAAATTCTATTTAGTATTAGATTTAGATTCCTTATTAATTTCTATATTTATTATATATAACTACTAGAGTAAAGCTCTATAATGTTAGAGTAAAGTTAAGATGTTAGTAAGGTATTAATAGTATTATAATTAGGTAAGTAGATATAGTGGTAAAAAGGGGCTATATACTATATAATAAGTAACTATATAAGGCTTAGTAATAGGCCTTATATAAAAATAGCTAACCCTAACTAAGGATAACTATATAGTATTTATTTAATCTTATAAGACATTTTATTAAACTTAGTATTAGCTATATTATAGCTACCCTATATAATGCTAAAAAATTTAGTTAAACTCTAGTAATATAAATAGTATAAATAATATACTACTAATATAACAATATCTATATCATATTATTATAATATGTTGATTATTATATTGTATTAGTATAATATGAAGAATGTGCATATTATATCGTATGTACGGCCATATATTGTCATATTGCCATACTATTAGCAACACTGCCGACCCGAGCCCTCAGCCTGCCACCGGCGCTCTATCCGAGCAGGATTTCAAAAATAAGAGATCGGTAACGGTTGATCAAAATAAAACAAAGAGAGAGAGTAAGTTGCCCTCCTCAATTCAATTGGCTATCTGCAGTGCTACTTATAGATCTTGAGCGGACTCTTTGCTAGCAAACGTGTGGCCGCACTAACAGGGGTCCCTGCACCAACACAGTATCTGACTAGATTAGGATGGGAAAATATCATCTAGCCCGCCATATACTGATTTCCCACACCTGCAGCCTCTTCCGGAAGCCTCGGAAGAGGCTTACCATGCCCCAGATTCTCGGTTGCACTTGAGTCGATGGGTCTGAGATTGAGCTGGTTTTGGCGGCACATACTCAACAGCTCTTGTGAACTCCTACAGAAATTCGATCAGTGACCAATACAGCAGGTGAGATAAATCAAGACTCAAGCCAGAACGTACATATGTGCGGGTTTTGTATGCGAGCCAATGCCGAGCAGTTGAGGCGTTACACGCTCCAGTGCAAGCCGCACGGTGGGCATGCAAGCGCATATAAGACCCATCGCAACCTCTATAGTCGAATACCATATAAGGTCAAATTGATCCGAAGTCGGGTTTGTTGTATTTGCGTAATGCCTGATAGACTGTAAACGTAGGACGGAGACAATAGTGACACTGGACAGAGCTTGTTAGCTGATCCTGGTTGTCATAGTACCAGCCATGACAGGAAAATGCCTTACCCGGCCCCAGTTGAAAACATCAACATGGCACCCATCTTCTTTTTCCAGTCCAGCCTGAGATTGCGGATTTGACTGAGCGGAATCCCGAGGAGCCACACATCCGATGCTAGCGTTATGGCAGCATTGGTCCAGCCGGTCGCATTGATGTTTATGCAGTGATACTTGGCCGGGCTGGCTTCCTGCAAGTTATATTTTGCTCTTTGATAGCTGATGGGCAAACATTGAAAGAGAATGCTAAGAAAGCAGGCGATTGTGAAGAGAACATGGAAGATAACCGTTCCCCAGAGCAGCAGTCTAATAGTCCGACCAGGAAACAAAGTAAGGTAAAACAATGTCAGCGAAACCTTTATCAATCCCATAAGTATGGGGTAGAGAATTTGAATAACATAAAAATAGAGTCCAAAGGTAATGAGGCTCTGCAGAGGTACCCCCCAGACATCTTTTCCCAGCCCATGCACAGCCATACCCATGTTGACGGCGATGGAAGGCAAGCAAAGAAGCGAAGCTGCGAAGATAGTCCAGTCAGAAGCATCAAGCCGTCCATTGACGCTAAAGCACTTCTTATATACAAGCCGGGTGAGCAGCATTACACCGGCCGCCAGCACAACGATGGTGACCATGACGATGAATCTCTTGGAATCGTTCCGGACTGGTGAGTGGCAGAATGTCTCCGTGATGTTTCTGAAAGCTGCCTCGAGATGATGAGAAATACTCCCGGCTCAAGCCTCCATAAAACCAAATACGTACCAATTGCTTCCGTTAAGCTGCACGCGTGCTTTGCGCACGAGTCCACCATCCGCTTCGTCTCATTGCCCTCACACAGGCGGGAGAGGCCTGTTTGTAGGCGGGAGAGGCCTGTTTGTAGGCAAACAGCAGTCGCGCATGATATCTAGCGAAGTATTTAGCAGTAGTTATGGTAGGCCACCATGACTTAGAGCCTCCGCGTACTGCGCAAGACGGCAATGACATTGGCCCGTCTGGTTGGGTTGGTTGACGCTTGTGCCCAAGGAAAAGTGGTGTCTGTGGAAGCCTGTCTGTTGTTGCGCGGAGGAAGAAGAGTTCCTGCTATCTGATATACCACGCAAAGAAACTGCCAAAGCACAGATGGTTATCGAAATCCTCAACAGAACTCCGATCTTCAGCCACACTGGGTTCCATTGCTGGCCTGAGGCGCTCTTTCGCATTGTTGCTACGCTAACTTGCACCAGGTTGACAGCCAGCGTCGCATAAAAGCAAATTAACGCTAAGGAACACACATAAAAGTGGATGACAAATAAACTTTTGTTCGACTTTATATATAAACGGACGGCAAGAGACGACCCTGCCAATTGCGAACGGATATGCACGCCAAAAAAGGGGGCCGTGGGTTTTGAAAACAACCTGCGGTGGCAACCGCATGGATGGATACAGCAAGTCTGTGTGCCATTTTCTGCCTCGGCAGATGCGCAGTGAAGTATATACGCACCCACGATGTCATTCTGATATACAAACTTCGCACAGTTATCCCTTCTAAATAGACCCAAAGAGTCGGAGTGCCGAGCCACGTGATGCGTTTCCCTACAATACATGTGGTCTTCTGTCCAGTCGCAAAGGGTATATGACAGGATGCCACAGGGCAACAATACCCTACCTGGGGGTCCTGTATCCCTTGTGCAACTTTAGGAGAGCTAGACCCGCTGTGGCCTACTGCGCTGCTGTTGGAAAGGCAGCGCGGAACTCTTTTCCCGAACTTAGCTATTGGTTACTCAAGATGCATTGTGGACAACAAATGTTTCAAACAGCAATGGTTGCGGATAAGAAAATGGACGCACTGTGCGAGTCAGAGCGCATGATGAGAGGCTTGAGCGTGAAACAACGCGTGCGTGCCTGCCAGCCATCACACAAAACAGGGCGATTGCGGTAGTTGGCTGCACGAGTAGGGACCACACGGTTTTTAGACATAAGCGCCAAAAAAGGCTTCTACTATTTCATGTACCATTTTTATTTGGCGGAGACAGCGACTTAGTATATCCAAAAACTTCAGATGCTAGAAATGGGACTGAACAGGTTTACTTGGCATGGTTCACTCAGGGTCGAGTTCCGTATTTATAATGCTAGATATAATGTATAATATTATAACGTGGGTGCACAGCGAGCTGGAGACCCCACCATGTAAATGGGATTCTCTATTTTCTACTGCACGTATCTGCACTAATAGTGATAGAAACAACAGAGAAGGAAAGATGAATAATGTTAACTGCTGCCACACTATCCAGAGTAACCCAAAGTTCGGTATCCGAACAAGCTTCGAATAGCGTGTCCAGCCCGCGATGCTATCCATCTCGCTATGCACCCACGTTGATTAGATTGATATCAAATTAGCAATTAAATTAAAATAAATGACTTTGTAGTTCTAAGTTAGACATCCTGTACCAAGTTCGCTTGGATCGATAGGTAATCTAACTTAACCTATCCCGGGTGTCAGGCTCCGTTGAAGCTGATGACAGCATGAAATATTAGCATTGCATCATTGAGCTGATTCAAAGCCCCATGCGGACCAGAGTCTTCTGACCCTCATCAGTGAAAAGTAATTTTCCCGAATTGAAGCCGCCCAGGAAAATTGCTGGGTATCTCCAATGGAACCAAAGCGGGTGAGACGATGCGCCATAATATCCAAAGTAGTGATCGAGACTGAAGCAAAGATAATTACAGGTCCCAAAAACCAATAGCGACAGGAGGGCTGTGAACCACACGGCTTTCTGGCCGTAGTAATGATCCACCAAAAAGTACGTGGTAATACCACCCATAGCGCCGCTCATTCCAATAGGGCATATAACCAATGACCAAATAATCTTGTTCGTCATGTCCCGTAAGCCAGAAAAGAAGACAACGGCCACGGTAAGGAAGACGATTTCGGCGAGCATGGAATTAATCCAAGACAACACAAAAGGGCGAATGTAGATCAAGCGTCTTTTGCGCGCTTGCTCTTTCTCTTCGTCGTCCGAAGTCACGATGACTTGGTATCTTGGTAAGCTCATTTTTTCTGGTTGGAAAAGGGTATATATAGTATTGAAGCAAGGTCAGAATACGAAAACAATAGCCCAAATTTGCACGGCAAATTCAAGTAAAATAGTGTTTAGGTTCTCTACCAGCGGAGGATGAGGTTAATAAGTATACACCGGACATTCTGTTGTAGGGAGCCGAAAGTTCATGGGAAACCGAAGACACAGAAGCCGAGTTAGTTTTAGCCATACCTATTTCCAAAAACTTTAAGGCGCTTAGACCCGTTGGCTGACAAATTGTCTATCTATGGTCACTTTGCTCTGGGTCGGTGAAACCCTCTCGCAATGGCAGGCTACATAGCAGACATTTATCGTTCATTTTGCAGCTACCAAAAGGCTGTAGCCGCTCATGACCTGGCTTTTCTCGCGGGTTCAAAGGAAAGCCACAGCAGAGAGATGTCAGCCAGCACTTTCTGTGGAGTTGTCAAAGCGCATTAATACGAGTGGGAAGGTTGACGCATGATGAATCATAATAATATGCTTACAATACCATGCTGAAATTGCATAGGAGATAATGACTCAGCCCCAGTCGGAACTCGGCAGATGAACCTAGTAGAGAAAACGCTCACCTTATGTTGCGGACTAGCGTTTTGACTGCGGGGTTTCGATCTGCAACTCCGTAACGGCCCATCTCCATCAGAAACACATATACCGGCGTCTTTTACTTGTGGGGATGGTGCTGCGGAGTCACTGACTCATTTCCGTATCGGGAAATGCTAGTCCATTATGCCCCATAACTAAACGCATGATTTCCATTTCACCGCCAGTGGAGCTCCAGCGGTGTTCAACAATCTCCGTCGGCTGCATCTAGCCACTCCAAATTATTACACCTCAGAGTGATGCACAGCTGCAGTATCAGAAGTTAATAGCGGCGGAAGAGATCGCTCTTATGCATGGATACTATCGATGGATGAGCGAGATAAAAAACGCCCGCAGCATACGCGGTGCAAGCACGCTGTTCTTGTCTGTGTTCTTTTCCAAATCCACGTCGGAGTTCATGACTCGAATAAATTTTGCTTGAGCTTTAAAGCTGGGAAAGGACCTAATAGCATGGCCTAGAAATGAATAGGTCTGTGTGACTTACGCCACTAACAGAAACAAAGTTTGCCGCACAGAAAGCTGCGCTGCTTTTCTATTAGAATAAGTTGATTTGTAATGGACCTGACTATGTGCGGACCTAACCTCAGTAGCTTTGTCGTTGCGGAGATATGCTTACGGTCATCTTCAAGCTTCCATATGCGTCAATAACTTCACAATACTTGAAAGAGCAGCATAACAAACAACTGCCAATGCACTCCATCGCTATTATGAGTAGAGTAATAGCACCGTGCTATCTATGAAGATCTTTTCCGTCTGTGCGCCGGAACGGCCGTAGGCTGTCTGACGAACGGCGTCTAGGTCCCCTAGCAGAACCGTAACTAACCTATAGACCGTCGCGTAGCAGAGGTAACTACCTATTCAGGGCACGTTTGATAGAATGCTAAATACCCTGCTAAACGTCTGCCTACAGTCTTCGCATTCCAACCGTCTCATTCACAACAGGCGCAATGAGCCTTGCTTAGCAACTACACTCCTATTCAAGCTGCCAACACCGCTTTTTTAATGATTTGCCCTCTAACCCGTCCAACATAGCCAATTTAAACGGATTGGAAGTCTCAAAATACTCAATCAGCATGGTAAAGTTCCTCGTCTCCAGAAGAGCATGGGTTTGCAGGCTAATGTTCTCAGCCTAAGTCAGAAGCCCAGCCGCGTCTTACAGTTCATGAATGGTTCGTGCTTCTTTTCAAGAGTCTTACAATTCGTAAGTCTTCCCTAGTGGACATATAAACTCGCCGTGCTAACAAATCAGTGCCCTTTCGCATAATCGTGAGCCTCATTCAGCATATGACGTTCGCGCTGCGGAGAAGATATAACGTCGAGTTCTACGTCTTCTGCGCGGTAGTGAGTGTTATTTTTTCGACCTTCAGCGACCGAGAGATCCAATACTTTGCCCCATCCACATCAGAAGCATATGAAACTTGGCTCAGGAGACGAAACTTGTCGTCACAATCCCAGCCTCTTGAGTCGGCAGGCGGCAAACTTCTCTGGATCGGCAACCGTGAAACGGCCTCTAAGGTGGTGCTTTTCTTCCACGGAGGAGGTTATGTTGCTCCAGCCCTGGAGGGGCATTTTGAGTGGTGTTGGAACGCGTATGTTAAGGCGGGTGAAGAACATGGTGACGGTGTTGCAGTAGCGGTTTTGCATTATACACTGCTAGTCAAAGGGCGCTTCCCAGTGCCCTTGCAGCAGGCCGCCGCCGGCTTAGGTGAAATTCTCGATTCAGGTGTGCATCCTTCCGACATCATAGTTGGAGGGGACTCGGCGGGCGGCAATCTAACTATGCAACTCGTATGCCATCTACTGCATCCTCGCGACGATGTGCGCCGCATTGAGCTAACTGCACCGCTGGCTGGCATTTTCTTGGTTTCGCCCTTCCTAAGCAACAATTTTCAGCGACCGTCACACACTGAAAATGAGGGAGTGGATATGGTGAGTGCCAGTTCGCTTAACGCCATTGGCAATCTGCTGTATGGTGCGGACCGTGTCCAAGCGCACTTGGCCGAGATTAAGGCAGGCGACTATTCTGCATCGAACGCGTACGAGACACCACTTGATGCCGATGAGTCGTGGCTTGATGATATCGCGAGCACTGCGTCGAGGATTTATGTGACAGTGGGCAAGCACGAGGTTCTGCGCGATCAGGGGGTAGCCTTGGTCACCTTGCTTATGAAGCAACATGCTAACGTCGACATTCGGTTGGAAATAACACCTGGAGAAGCTCATGATTTCATTTTGCTGGAAAACATGTTTAATCAAGTTGGCGATGCGACCAACAGGATGAAAGATTGGTTCTATGCTTCTTGTGGAGAAGATTGACCCAACTTGCTGCTAAAGCCACGAGCTAATAAATATACGCAATGACTATGCCGGATGAATC
The DNA here is from genome assembly GCA_002796755.1 of Paracorniculantispora psalliotae. Taxonomy (NCBI): domain Eukaryota; kingdom Fungi; phylum Ascomycota; class Sordariomycetes; order Hypocreales; family Cordycipitaceae; genus Paracorniculantispora; species Paracorniculantispora psalliotae. The sequence continues at coordinate 185,979 of PHFE01000101.1, forward strand.
ATTTTGATACGGAGTGGGGCCATGTAGTTGAGCTTTCCAATGCTGGCATATCTCCGGTTGGAGTAACGGAAGTTGAACCAGACGTATTGGCAGCCATTAGTGGTAGTCATGCCCGACAAATAGGGCCAGGGCCTGGGTCTTGGTCAATTTCGAAAATAAATCTGAGCCTTCCACATAAAGGCAAGGTTTCAGAGGTCCAATATATTCCGGAAACAGTTTTCCTCCACGGTATAGCAACTTCAGATCCTAAGGCTGCATAATCTCTATCGGCGACACTGCTAGGGGCGTCATTTTCATGTCAATACGAACACTGAAAAGAATTTTTGGGCGAGCAGTCGCAATGTTTAATTTCCTTGCAGATGTTGCTCTGTCAAAGGGACTCAATGCTATGCGAAGTTCAGATTACTATCTGTACTGTCAATACGTTCAGTCCGCTCTATGGATGGGTGCCTGCTGGGCCGTACGAAGTTACAAGCACAGCGGTCACGATGATGCATTTGCCGTTGATTCAATGGCTACGGGAGCTCCCCGGGACAAGAGTTCATCTCCGCAAAGGCGCTGTTGATACCGGGGTAGTATTCGGGCATGGCCCGTTGCATTACCAATCAACCATTGTCCGCATGAAAAAGCCATTGCCGCACAGGCGGCGGAGGTGGTACAGCGCTTTCGGCGAATTGCGGCAGACAGAAAGGCGGGAACGGTGCTATGTAATCATGTTAACGTTGGAATTATGCCGTTCTTTACCTGTGGCAAGTTTAGATAGGGCGCAGGGGCTGGAAGCGCAACATGGCAACAATCCGGGCAACGATCAATTTGCAATGGCAACATGCAGACTGCACTCAGACTGGCGAAGTGATGAAATAAATTGCACAACTGTTGACAATAGAGTGGGATACTGATCGTACAGCTTCACCTCGACAGGCCAAGCTCCAGCTGCCGCTGCCGCTGCCGAAGATGGGGAGGTTGGGTAGTTGGAATCAACGACCTGGGAACATGACTGTCAGTTTACGGAAAATAAGGTTAGATGCGGGGTAAAAAGAACATCACGGGGCTTCAGATAAGTAGATGAGTGCTACGGCCTGCAGGGTATGTGGTGCCAAAGCCCTCACGGGTGATGCCTCGCGGCGTAAGTAGTTACATTACGTTACATTATCACAAACCAAAACCAAAAACCAAAAGCCAAACACCCAACACCCCCTTCCCTTGCTCTCCTTCCCTCTCCCCCCCGCCCCAAAAATAAAAATGAACTCCGATACTAGCGCAATACCTTGGCTAACTGGCTACATCCTGTTTGCGTTTGGAGATTACAAATTGGTGCGGAGTTTTGGCCTCTCTAATGGGGGCGGAGTTCCGCGGCAGAGTGTCATGACACATCTGGCGACCCTCACTGGGCCTCAAAGTTTATGGAAAGCTCACTTTAGTACCACACGGACCAAAAATCAGCTTGATATAATCCCTATACCCCTATTCCGTTGCCAGCCAGAATGATTGTAAAACCTTGGGTAAACTCTTTCGACCACCCAGTACAGTACAATGGCTCCTAACAAGACTCTCGTTTACAAGAATATCCCCTTCGGACTCCCAGTCCCTGGACGAGACCTCGTCATTGAAATACGCGAAATTGATCTTGAGAGTCCCCCAAAGGGTGGTCTTATCGTTGAAGTCCTCTATGCCTCATTTGATCCCTCCCTTCGTGCCAGGATGCGTGATCCGACAATCAAGTCGTGGATACCAGCTTTTATCCCAAACGATCCTATAGTCAACTTTACTGTTGCCAGGGTCCTGGAGAGCGATAGCCTTGACTTCAAGCAGGGCGACATCATCAAAGCCTACACATCCGTTGCAGAATACGCCGTCATTTCGGACCCGAAGGCACCATTCGTTCTCAAGATTCAGGACCATTACAACCTAGATCTCACCGCGTTCATCGGTGCACTGGGTATACCTGGCCTCACGGCGTGGTCCAGCTTGTACAAGATCGGACAGCCTAAGAAGGGCGAGACAATCCTCGTCTCCTCTGCTGCGGGGGCTGTAGGGCAGCTCGTCGGGCAGATCGCCAAGAAAGAAAGGCTGTCTGTTATAGGCTCCGTCGGATCAGATCAGAAGCTGGATTACATCACCAAAGACCTTGGCTTTGATGCTGGCTTCAACTATAAGAAGGAAACGCCAGGGCACGCTTTGAAACGCCTTGCACCTAATGGTATTGATATTTACTATGATAATGTTGGTGGAGAGCACCTGGAAGCGGCTATTGATAGCCTGAACGCCTTCGGACGAGTTATTGCGTCCGGGATGGTACGCAGCGATCTTTGACTGGTGTCGTATTATGTTCTCACCCTTTTTCTAATCCCTCAGCAGATCAGCCAATACAATAACACCGGCCAAGGTTACGGTATCCACAATCTGAGGCATATAATTGGCAAGCAGCTCACGATCCGTGGGTTTATTGTTAGCAACCCTGAATTCGGCCCCGCGTATTACGAGGAGCATCAGGCGACGGTTCGAAAGTGGCTGGTGGATGGAAGCCTTAAGTCTAAGACGTCGTTGACAGAAGGCATTGATAATGCCCCCGGAGGACTAGTTGGCCTTTTTGAGGGAAAGAACTTTGGAAAGGCTGTTTTGCGCATCAACTCCTTAATGTAGCTCGGAACACGGTGGAAATTCGCTGCCTACTGTCAGCATGCCACCACCGCTCAAAAAGAGCATTGGGTCGACAGTTATTGACTTTTGAAGCACGAAGTAGCTGTTGAAGTTTTTTCTTCTTAGCATCAACTTTGTACATTTCGTTTTGTCCGGCCCTGGCAACTCATACTACTTCCCAACGTGCGTCCCATCACGCCGCAACGATTGTGCCTGGCCCGCAATAGTCACTGTTGGTACCATGTTTGGGTGTCTGACACGGTAAACTTTGAGTAGCATCAAATGCAGCTACTAGCCATCATAGACGTGCTGCTCAAAGTCAACATCTCGCTGGAGCAAAGCACATGACGCTACCTCGAGTGGCAGCAACGCGGGGCGGGCAAGGCATCCCTTCGTCAGCAGGTTATGCCCCAATGTAGGCTGGGGCAAGAGGAATATATATATATATATTATTTGCATGTTCCGGAAATCCGATTAAATTTTGGTCATTTTCGTCATTATGTTCATTTCCAAGATGTAGCACTTAAACAGCATTGTTCTAAGAGATCCGCTATAATCGCTATTTGATGGAAAAAGTAGCCATCGCCGCCCTGAGTCTTATACCATGCCCTATCATGTCGCCAGTAAGTCCCGCTCCTCAAGTCTTATCTTTGGGCTCAGTCCTTGAACAAGAAACGGATATGTCGTCCAAAAAGGTTCGAGTAGGCCCCAATTGGTTGTATCTGTACACTGCTTGTAAAATTCCGATTCCAGCTCAAGATCGCCGTCATCCCGTCGCACAATAATGTTTGCATTAAATGATTTCCGCACACGTAGCGAACACAGGAACAAACCGATGGCGGCATCGATATCCATCTTCGACTGGTTCCGTATCATGTTTTCGCGCATCTCAGGCCACAACACGAGATCGATGCACCAGTGATGCTCCACCATCAGCTGCATCGCAGTGGGATACAGACACTCCGGTAGGCAGGCAAAAGCTTCTTCCGAAGGCCATATAAGCCACTTATCGCGCCAAGTTGGTTAGTTAGAAACTCGCTGCCCTTTGCGCAGTTACAACGCATTTGCCCGCCCAAAAGAGGCCACACTCACTCACCCTACAATATTTATACAGCGTGAAATGCATCACTAACTTCTCCGGCGGTAAGAGAGGTTCTGTGGAACATCCATCAACAATCATATTGGCAAGTGGATTTTTGGAGTTTCCGTAGAGAATGTCGATTACTTTGGGGTAAAGGGGACAAAGTCGCTCCATGGTGGTGGCATCAGCACGCATACGGTGGATAAAGGGCGTCAGCCCGCGACCTCTGACGCAACGCGTAGAATTCGGCAGGTGCGACAGGCCGTGTAAGGGTAATCGATACCATTTGGGAGCAGCGAGACAAGCCTCCAAAACTGGCAAAGAAACCACCACAGTGTCTGACAGCGTTGGATCCTGGCTTTCATCAGTGTGGCCACTCGGCTCTGGTCTGGGTGAGGGCCCTAAAAACGCGTGGTTTGTGGGTCTCGGCGTCTTTGGGTATACTGGCCCTTCTGTTGCCAGTCGGCCGGACGTTGTTATGTTATTCTGAGTCGGTTCAGCCGCTCCAAGCTGAGCCCGTAGTTCTTGCAGTGCCTCCTCCAAACGCTTGGTGTGCTCTCGATCGCGTTGCCGCTTACGCCTCTGGCATTCCCTGTCCCGTTCACGCTTTCGTCGAATAGCGTCCATAGGGCGAGTCGGTGGATGACTCACAGGGCTTCGCCCATGCTGATTAGGGATGGTGGCTCCTGGAGAGGGTGTTGTCGGAGATTGCATGCGCGAAGCTATATGGTTAGACATGGCGTTATAGTGTGAAAAAGAATACTAGGCGAAATGACTGACAAAGGGCGATTCAGCGCTTACTGCTTAATATATTTAGTAGACTAATGGCCCATTAAGTGTCGAGTCAGTCCCTGACATTATGCATAGTGTCACGTTAGTGAGCGGACTAAAAGACCGCACCGGGGCCCGCTCCAGTTCACTCGCCGCTCCGCCTCCACTCTACCTCGGTTCATGTGGCACACGGCCGGAGCTAGTGGTTGAAACTGTATTCTGTATAGAATGTTACTTAGCAGTTCATAATCCTCAAACTAATAAAGCCGTATATAAGGTCATTAAGCCACCCTACTATATAAAGAATTACCGCAGCGAGATAGTATGAAGAATTAAGCTCCTTATTTATACCTGTTTTGGCGGATAGGGTTTCATAACTAGTTATCTTCTGCGCTACTGTCCGACATTGTGCTTACGCGTCAGTCGTCTATTAGATGTATTCCCCCCGCCTTAATTATTTATTATTAGGTAGATCGTGCTTTGAAAATCACCTATTATAATCGGGACATAGAGTCGAGACAATGTAGTGGATATCGGCACCGTTGATGTTTGTCGGCTATGCTATCTGGGGCCCTGTGGGGCGACAAACATGTTGGAAACTTCGGGGTTGCTGCCACTGGACAAAAGCAATGTCAGAGGAGTTTCATGTGTCAGTTGGCTTACCAGTCCGGATCTGAAGCTCCCTGGTAGACTCTGCGGACAGTCGTCCGAGCACATTGCAGTTGTGTGTACCAAAAAACCAGGTACATTGCGTTGGAACTCTTGTTATAGTGCAACTAGGTAGAAACTTGTGCAATTAAATACCGTGAAAGGTGGACGCGGGGCTATGACACGACGCTGACTCGCTTGTTGGCTGACACGACGCTGACTCGCTTGTTGGCTGACACGACACTGACACGCTCGTTCGCTGAGCACAACTGCAAGGCGGGGAAAGCACGCGTACCCACAGCATCACATGCAAGCTCACGCATAAGCCAATATGCATATAAATGCAGGACATATAATATCAAGCAACAGGTCGCCTCAATCTAATTCAGACTGATCCTCTTCGCTAAGCTCCCATCACTACAAGGGTCGTGTCCGAAAACACTATCGATTCATCTTTATTGCATATCCCCCACGCCAGGAAAGCTATGGCATCTAAAGAAGAGCCCGGCACGACCAGTAGAACACATGGGTACGAGTTTGTCTGGACAGACCAGCATCCGCGTGTCGACGATATTCGCAAGTCACTTTATACCTATGATAAGCTTGCCAACGACACCCTTGAGCGGTTGGACATCCTTTCACCGCCTACAAAAGAAGCTCCGAAAGGTTGCCCCATCGGTAGCCGAGACATGTATGGCCTCCTTGAACGGCATGCACAATCGGACGAAATAGTTGGACAGATGTGGGGTCAAGTGATGAATGTGCCAGACTGGGTAGACTGGGAGCAGATTGGCCGCGGTCAAAAACTTGCATATCAATACTATCCACAGATACTAATCGGTGTAAGTCACGTTCTCACTTCTGCTCCTTACGAAATATCACATATGGTATTGGATTACATTGGAAACTGACAGATAATAAGCTTTCACTGTCCTCACTGGTTGGTGGTGCTGGCGCTTGGCGAATAGCTGAAACTCTGTTGCGTACCGGTGGCTTCGGCGTCAACGTTTGCCGCCGTCGCCTACTCGAAACCTTACAGCATTTCATGGAGGTGATTGAATGTCCTGATTCTGTCAAGCCCAATGGCAAAGGGTTCGTCTCCTCTGTCCGCGTTCGCCTGCTCCATGCCAACGTTCGGCGCCGCATCATGCGCCTCCAGAAGCAACGTCCTGAGTACTATGACATGACGCTATGGGGTGTCCCAATAAACGACCTGCACCAAACCGCCACCATCATGGCCTACTCCGTGACCCTCATTTATATCAGCCTTCCCCGCGTCGGCATCTACTTCAGCGAGCAGCAGGCCACAGACTACATGGCCTTGTGGCGATGGGTGGGCTACATTATGGGCACGCCTGTGGACTGGATGGCGACGCCAGCCGCTGCAAAGGCCATGATGGAAACAATCTGGGTGTCTGAAGTGGAACCCTCCGTCAACTCGCAGATTCTCTCCAACAATATCCTCTCTGCAGTAGCCGGCGCGCCACCCCTATTTGCCTCGAAACCCCTCCTCACGGCTCTCACTTACCGGTACAACGGTGACGAACTTGGAGCGGCTCTACGTATTGATGCACCAAATAGATGGTACCGCACCTTGGCGGCCCTTCTAGGGGCTATGTTGAACGTCTTGAGTCTGAGCTACCAGATGCTGCCCGAGTCATGGCAAGCGAGGAGAGACAGAGTACGTATATTTGCTTCATCATTCTTTATCAACATGGCTTTCAGCCTGCGCGGCATGATTGCTTACTGATAACAGATATATGCCCGATTCACTAACAATATGGTGACGAACCGCAAGTTTGGCGGCCTTGGCGCGTCAACAACATTTGAGTTTCAGTACATGCCAGAGATTGGCCACGTAACAGAGACTGGCACCACCAATTCAAGCTCGCGCCAGCGTGCCATGGGTTCTTTCTTGAGTACATTGATTTTGTTCGGCGGAGTAGTCTTTCTCTATATGTAATTGGATTGTCGGGACATTCCATTGGATGGAAATAAATATGTATAGATGTTGCAAAGAAAATACAATGCAGTGTTTAGAGTACTGTACAATATAAAAATACGTACAATTGAATAATAGCCATAGTATCGCCGTTCAGGCCGGATGGCTCGCCGAGGGGCCAAATTGTTCCAAAATGTCTAAGGCCATCAGCAGCTCAAAAAAAAAAAAAAAAAAAAG
>PHFE01000102.1:4141-20277 GCA_002796755.1 Paracorniculantispora psalliotae
AATCGAGAGCGAATTGAATATGCTAAATGGCGTCAATTGCCCGCGGCTGCAACACGAGTACTGTGATGGTTTTGGTTTTTTTCGCCACACTTATGGCCTGTCGGTTCCCGGCTATGCTCGCCGCTGTCGTCATCGCAGCGTTGATGGTGGCTACGCGGCCCTGGATCGCCTTGAACCGCATGTGCAGAAACTGGAAATCAGTGCTGATGTGGCTCCACGGGCGCGGCTTGGAGGTATCGGGCAACACAAACGAGATACCGAGCTGGACCATGGCCGCTTCGAGCTGGTCGCAGTACTCACTCATTCGACGCTCCAGGGACTGCGTGTCGCTCCACTGCGCCTCGACCGTTGCGGTCGTGAAGGGGACCTGCTCCTTTCTGGACAGGCGCCACGCGACGCTCGATGCTATCGCGTGGAGGTAGTCTGCCTGCTTCAAAAAATTGCTGGCAATAATTTTGGCGAGAAACACACCCATACAGCCAGGGTCATCGCGCTCAAGCAGCCCCGCGTGGTTGCCGAGGTAGAAGCAGATATCATCAAACATGGAAGAGCGCGGCGGCCCAGCCAGAGTCTGACTCTGGCTGGCGTGCGGCACTATATCCAAGTAACCGCCCTGAAACAGGGTGATGGAGACGGGCACTACAGTAGCCTCGTTTACTTTGACCTCGCGGAGCGGAGGGTCCGTTATTATGATGCCTATATCTGTCAGGGAAGCATTCCTCTTCTTTAAATCAGGTCGCACCTACAGTCCCAGCCTTGTCCAGCGCGTCGCCGTCTCCAGATTGAGTATTTCCGCCGCAGGATGCCCACTTCAGAGAAGCCCTTCCAAGTTCGCGTAACACCTATATGCCTGCCTGTCCTCGCACAACACACAGTAAAGGTACCGCGCAGACCTGGCGGCAACACGAACAGCTCAAAATACTGCAGCGTCTGGTGCTCTCGGTCCAGCGCCATCGACGGCAGCACGAAATTGTCGCTCTCGTTGCGGGCGTGCCCAGAGAAGACGACGATTCGCTCGTGCTCTGCAAAAAACGACGGGTGCATGCCAAAGCTGTACTCAAATAACGCCGTGTACTCGGGGCTTGTGCCTTCGAGGAGGTACACGGTGCGGCTATCGGGGCTTGTCGGAGGCGATCTCGCGTCCAGATACTGCGCTAGCAACGCCGCGTTGTCGTGGTACAGCGGACGACCGAGGATTCCGTCGGTGGTAGGTTCAAAGACAGCCACACGTGGGCTGTGGAATGTACGCCTAACGGCGTGTGTTTGGGTTTTTGGATCACTCTGGCGCAGTCGCGGATCAGATGCGCATAGGTCCCTGACTTGCTGGCGGTATGACCCCGGCGCGCTCAGCCACGAGCCAACTGGGGCGCTGTTCATTCTCGAGAGTGCAAAAAAAACCCGCCTGCGCAAGTCGCCAGGCTCGAATAGCTAGAGTCAAACAGACGGGACTTGCTAGCATCTGCAAAATCTGCTGTTTGAACAGTCCTCAGCTTGCTCATCCTTGTCCCGCTCGTGGGAGGGGAAGGTTGGAGAAGACGGCTGAAGCGAGACCCCCGCCCCTGGGCTTGGTGGCTGTCGTTATGTCGCCGTGCAGCGCTGGTAGGCAGTGCAGCACTTATGATTCGCTGCAGGGAGGTACTGTTGCAGGGCGGTAGTGCTGTGACTGGTCCGCCACGGAAGGCTTCTACAGGGCGACTTCTTCTACCGTAGCACTCAACAACGACTGGCTATTGCTTCGCTGAAAGGTCCAAGCTTGGTGGAAGAGCGTGACAAATTTCACCGACCGTGGCGGTGAAAATTAGCCCAGTCAACGACCAACGTAGTTAGTGCTAGCCCCGGAAGCTTCAACAGGCCTTGTTAACACAACCACCCCAAAGCTAGGTTTTCTAGACACATGCAGCCGGAGAAGGGAGCCATGATGAAGGCATAGCGCGGATAGACAAAGTTGGATGCCGAATAACAAGGGGGCAACGAGTAAGAGAGTGGACGTAAGAGGAATACTAAATGTCGCTTGCAATAAGATTTTTGGCATGAATTGTAATTGGTTAGGAGGCCATGGGATCTTCCGCTCCGATTGGTTCGCCCCACTGAGGCAATGCAGCTCGCGCTGGCCTTGATAAACGCCCATTATGACGAAGTGGGCCAACCGATCTGCCGTGACGCCACATTCACCAGGGATGGGCCAGTGGCGGCCAACACTAAACCCGCTATAGTCAGCGGCTGCGCAGCGGGTTCTTGGCATCCGCGATTTTGAACGTTTTCTAGGCAGGCGAACGGTTTTCTCCGCCACGGACCGGTACCTTATTCGGAGCTTCACCCTTAGTATGTCAGAACATCTATATTTACATAGCAGTGACGAACTTATACTGCCTAAAAGCGTCAGAAGAAAAGGCAAGGCGGCGGGCTATCAACTGGCAACCATCTAACTGCTTGAATCTCCGAGACCTAGAGAGTGAGGTTCCCGGCGAAACATGTGGGTCAGGAAAACAGGCTAGCAACGGCCTCCGAGCAAGAGAATCCAATCGGAGCAAGAAGACCTGACATCCGGGCCATGGACATCCTAGGAATGACTCACGAGACCGCCGCTCAAATTACCGGCTGAGGCGAACACAAGAAAATGTTTTCTTAGACTGTAACAGCCCAATCTGTTTTTATAATTACAGTCAACCTGAAAAGGGGGAGGACGCCTCCCTTATACAACCAAAATAGTAAAGTTTCGATAACTCGCCCTATTATCACTACTGTTATTTGAGAGAAGCTATTAAATAATTCGGTAATACTCTATGAGACTAAAGTTTACTATGCCGAGTAGAAAATCTCAAAATGCCCACAGCAGGTCTGTTTATAGCGCCATAGCTGCGTACCCCATCCTTACCAGCAGACATTGTTAACAATATTGAGCGCGCGATTGGCGCCACTATAAATGTCCATGCAGCTCTGTACCTGAAATTGGGTAGCTGCCCTACAGGATTGGAGGACACCCCTGCCTGGCCTATTCTTCCAGTGGGCCGGCACTTCTCTTGTTCTCGCAGCCAACGCTTCTTTTCAGCCATGTAGGCCCACCGGTGTCCATTCCGGGCAAGGTATGTGTCTCAATTTGAACACCTGATATGGAAATAGCCTACTGCAACCACTGTAACACTTGGAAGACCCTCCCTACCTTGACTGGCTTTGACAGCTGCCCCTTCATGAACCATGCTTAGTAGCTATGTCTCTAGCCGTTTTGTTCACCAAGATCGTTTCACAAGGTCAGCTGTAAGAAGGAAACAGAGTTTACGCGTACCCTTTAAACTTAGTATATAACAGTATAACCCTCTAAGCATCATATTGAATCCTTGCCGTTATAATATCGTGGCCGTCACTGTTATATGGCAAATTACCATGGCAGATGGTTACGTCACCACGTCTTGGGCTGCTAGCTTTTGCCTTGGGTGCGACCAACCATCAGGCGGCACTGCATATTGCTCCGAGCGCTGCCGAACTTGTGATTCTCAACCAATGGAATCAGCCTCTTCATTGCCACAGGAAAGTCCGTCTATCTCTCTGGCACCTATTGGATGCGCTATACGGATCGCCGCACTGTGCTATGTACCTCGCCCGTCTCGGTCGGGAATTTCAAACCAGGGACCTCCTGTCACCTATTCTGGTACACGGGACGGTGACTACATCAAACAGGCAAAGATCCCCCCGAAAAACCAGATTCGGCCGGTGGAGATTTCTCTGAAAAGGTCTCTTACGCAACATCCAACTCAGCAACGGAACGGCAGGTCGAACTCAATGTGCCGCATAGACGAAGACCTATTGAAATCACCTAGTAGCGGCGGGGTTGGGTGGGATCCTTGGCGGTATGGGAAAAATTCAGAATTCTTATATGAAGAATTGTCAGACTTCTCTGGTCCATATAGTGACCATTATAATCTTATAGCAAGCGACAGGATGCCCCGTGGATGGTAGGGTTTATTACCCCAGCTAGTGGCAGGAGCTTTTATTGTACAACACAATGATTTTGAAATCTTGAGATTTACATAAGTCATATTAGCATTGCTTTAATGGCGGCGGAGGTTAAAAGCTGCCAAGAGGGCCTGGTGGAGCTTTTTTACTGGGCTGAGCCTGCCACAGCCTTGACTAATAATAAATAGATCAATAAATTGCCCTTTCTTATGAGGTAGCACATCTTTTCCTCAGCCCTTGGCGTCTATTCCTGCTACACAAGCTGTCCCCCATCCATTATATCAACCTGATATTCTTCTTCCCTTTCCGCGGCCTCCTTTGAATTCTGTATGCCAATACTCGGGTTGGACATAGGGCTAGCACTTATCATAGTACTCATTGCTAGTACAGCAGGAGTTTGTCGAGCACGGAAGGCAGTATTCGTGCGTACCATTGTCGCCAGCCCTGCAGCCAGACGTGCAACAATGGATGACAAGAGTCACCCGCGAAGCAACGGTCATGATGCTACGACAACGTTTGACAGCCAATGAAAACGGTGGTGGAGATGGGATTTAAGAATTTAGTCAAACAATAATTCAGTAACTCAAGATATCTGATCAAATATACTGGCTCTCCGATAAAAGCATCGACTTAATCCGGCTGTCCCCAGCCTTGTGGAATTGTGGATGGTGTATCGACTGGAAGCAGCTCCCAGAGAGGAGCTAGTGAGGAAGGGCGCAAAACGCTTGCCAGACAGTGTTCTAGGCGACGCGGTTGGCTGACAGAACCGAGAGAGGGGAAGTGGCCTGCATCGTGGCGTGGTGCACAAAGAGCAGGCGTGGTACGAGTATCATTCCGGATGATGTAGACCAGCATGCACTTGGTTCGAGGAAGGACCATGTTTTCATCGAACCACCTCACGCCACCGTGCCTCGCGTTCCTCCATACGCCACATACTGATCGGCTTATCAACCATCGGCTTTATACAACATGATCGTGTAATTGAAAGCGCCCCTGCGATCCATCTAGGTGCAGCCTCTAACCTATGCGAGAAGCTCTCATCATATGACCGGAAAGTACTATTTCGTGTATTGGAATCCCCTGCAAGAGCTGATGCGAGAGTGGCCTTTTACTACTCTTTCCAATTATTTTCAAGCATTTCATCTGATGGATCTATCCCGTCTCCGCCCGCTGCTGCGACGCGGAAGCGGCGAACCCTCACCACTAGGTCGGCTAGTGCCTGTTCTGCCCAAAAGAACAGCGGTATCTACAGCTTGTGAATATTGCAGGCAGCGAAAATCCAGAGTATTTGTACAATTGATATCAATCGTGAGACGTATTATCTGACATGCGCAATTAGTGCGATGGTGCAAGGCCACAATGCACCCCCTGCGCCGCCAATGGACGGGAGTGCATGTACAGCACAGGCCCATCTGAATCGAGACAAAACGCCAGGAGGAGAATTCATGAAGAGCTTGAACGGAAGGCCAGAGCCGTTGAGAAGTCCCGCGATGCGCTTCATATTTTGGTCGAAGCTCTGCAGGTCAAAGACGAAGGCGAGGCGTCCGCGATATTCCGGCGCTTGAGAGAAGGCACAGCGGCTGATGTCCTTGTACGCCATATTCAGGACGGTGATCTCCTTGTATAAACCCATGCAATACCTGGAGCGAGGCTGCGATTTGAGTTTCCATATCGGAAACAAATGCCGCAGCCACTTTTGCAGGCCAACAACCCCTTTATTACGTCGATAATGTACGAAACTGCATTTACCACGCCGACTAGTGCCCCAATGTCACTGGATGACCCTGGCCATAGCCCTGACGTGTACGCCTCTCACAGCTCGCCCTACACACAGCCTTACGGATTGGCGTCGATTGTCGACGCACGCATTGATAAAGCGACTCCATCCCGCTGGACAGTTGTGCTCGCTGATGACGATTTCTTGAGGATGCTTCTGAAGCTATATTTCCAATACGAACATCAGTTTCTCAGCTTCTTTCATAAAGACCTGTTCCTGGATGATATGCTGTCAGGATCGACGACATTCTGCTCCGAGCTATTGGTAAATGCAGTGCTAGCATTGGCTTGTGTGAGACTTCCCTCCTCCAAACCACTGCACATAATAGAGAAATTACTAACTATCACCGTTTCTTTTTCTTTATATAATTGGCTACAGGAATGCATTCAACTATATTGAATCGGTATAGATAACTTTGAGTAGCAATGTATCGCGATTATGCAGTGATTTGCTTATTATTGCTTGATATGGTCAGTGTACCTCCAAGGGGCCAGCTGGCTCCCCGCTTAGCGGATTAGAGGCACAGACTTAATGCCTCACATGTGACAGTAGCAACTATTCCTCATCATATTATCACGCCACATGAAGTGTCTGTTAGCTGCCGCGGTCCACATCTTCAAGCTTCGTTCCCAAAATTACTAAGCTTTGTTTCCATCTTTATCGTAGGCGCACACTTGCTGGAGCCTTATTCCCGTCCGCTGGTGTGCAGCGGACGACTCGCTATATGTTAGACCAGCGCATCCACAGTGCCTTACCTCGTTTAAGCCATATGAACGCCCTGCGCATTCAGCAGGCTGAGGTCTGCCATCAAAGCGATTCATCTCAACAACGATGTGCTTGTAACTCTTCCAGAATTTATTGCATTCCTCCCATATCGTAAAACGGCATGTTCCACAATATCGACAGCAGTGAAGAACTTTTCGACACATCAACCTCTTTTTCGCTCTAACTTTAAATCTCTTTATATTTAGACCGTTGATTTTCTGTTAAGAATGGGTGGTTGGCGCTAACAAGCAGACTTACTTACTGTGCCGATCAAGAATCGTATTCTCGAAAGATTTTCGAGGCGGCACCTGTCAACGCTGTAGTTCAATGTACCAAGCCCGTGCGTCACAGAGCCGTGGCTTTGGCTATATAGAAATTCTAAAGCGTAGAAAATGAGTCAACCATCGTGAAAAGAGCCACTGAATGGGAGTTAAGGAGGAGCAGGATAGCACGAATTTCACAAACGCTTAGGAAAGCTACCGTGACGAGATATTTATTATACGCCGCAACTAGTGTATCTTTTAGGAACATTGCGGTATACAATTTCCATTGCAGGACCTCTACTTGCCCTATAACTGGTGCTCATAAGAAAGGAATTGCCCACCAAAATTTGGTCCATTAGGAGTTACAGTGCGGCCCTAAAAGCCTACATAACAGCAAGCGTGTTAGTTGCTGCACCACGGAGACTTTATTCCGAGATGGCTGCTAGTATGCATATTAATAAAGCAGAGACAGGTTTCCATAGGAAGTGATGTCAGTCCGTCCTGGCAGTAGCGACCTATTGCGTAATGCATTTAATTTTGTCAGTAATTGGGCTCGAAGCTTCTGTTCCTACCTTTAGGCTGTTTCTGAATTTCTCACACTAGTATCCTCAACTTTGGTCTTGCAAGGTGGCGATTAACGCAATCCACTCAACCTTAGCCACCAATTAAGTGATTTGACTGCTTAATAACCTTTTCTTCCGTTGAATTGACCAATCTCGGCCCTATATTAAGCTGACGTTACGTTAATAGTTGATGAGCCCCTCTCCCGTGTGTGATGGGTTGCTAGTAAGTTGGTTCAACTATCTAGTTCCTATGCTGTTTACTATCAAGATGAAGAGAAAAGAACGTGAATCAATTACGAGATCATAAGAACACTTTTATAGCTCCGGACCAATGGAAGGTCCTAGAAGTTCGGCGGCACAGCCGACGCGCAAGCGGCTTGCCCGTTACACCGTGCGGCTTACTCACAACATGGGAGTCCCCACATGCCGCAGGGCTACTTGCAATTGGCGTTGATGCTTATTTTTGTCGACTTCAACTATCTAGAGGTAGCGCTCACCCATTATTTAGTAGGCAAATTGAACACGGTTATAAGTGCACTAGCCAGAACTTGAGCGGCTTACTTGCTTGAGGAGCGCCACAGCGACCAGAAAATTTATGGAATCTACAAGCGGTGACGTTTCCAGAACAGACTCAGGCTAATCTACTGCGCAGTGCACATAACGTTCCAACTGATATTACAAGCCTAGGGACTCCAAAATTGAATGTTAGAAGGCGAGGCACTTATGAAGGATTGAACGGGTAGTCCGCCACCAGCCTTGGCCTCCACATCTTATAGCATAGGTGTTTTTTGCAGGTTGCATCCATGTAGTAACGAGCCAATCGGAGTAGAAGTGCCCCTAGCCTCCATATCAATTATATTTCAACATTACGCAGCCCATCGAGGGTATGGCGAGGATCATCATACAATCTCCACTAGATAATGTACCGACCTTAAGAGGACCAGTAGCGGCCAACTTGTAGCTTTGCGTATGAAATAGATAGCATTTGGCAAGTCATCGTCCATAAGAATTTCCAGGCTTATGCGTCGGCTCCCACTTGACCTAGCATATCGTTATCATTGGAGCTAGCTCTCACGTGCAAGCATGTCACTCTAACTTAGCTAAGCCCTGTATTCACATTCTCTGGGTTTTGAGCCGTCTTTTAACTATTTCACTTGAGCTCTCGTGGTAAAATCCCAGCAATCTGGATGTCGCGTTGACTGAAGCGATTTCCCACTCTCTCACCTTCCAGCCGCTGGAAGACCAGGCCAAAAGAAGTGGACGGTGTAATTCGGTCAGATAATATAACAGGTAAGCTACGTCTATACTCCGGCAGTCATCCCTGATTTAGGAAGAAGGCCAAGTCGCAAGGGAGTATGAAGTAGGCCGATACGGATGGTGCATGAGTTCCGAGAGCCTCCGTAGAGCCTGATTGGCCACTGCGCTACGTTCCCAGTGGATTATATCATAGCGATGGAATAGTGTCAGATTGCAGGGTGCGATTTATGAATCGCACTGTACGCAGTCACTGTCACCAAATACTGCTGCCTGCTGCCAGGCAGCAGCATACAGGAAAATTATATCAACTGGACTTTTCTGTGAAAAATTACAGAAAAATAATAACCATCACTTTTTCTCAAATGTACCATCGTATTTCTAACAAATAGCCACCCGTTTCTGCTAATGTGTGATACCGTGGCGTATGGGCGAAAATCGTACGAAGTTGTTTTGCTGCAACAATTCGGCTGCCTGGGGCATAGCGTCCGTAATCACAGTGATTTGTAATAGGGAACAGAGCTCCATAATATATGAGGCAAGCATGAAGTTGTGGCTAGTAAGGTGTAGCGTATATGTCAGGATATTGGATTTGGTTGAGTACCTAATTACCTAACCAAGAAAAGTATGGAGGGGAGAGAGCCCTGTGTTAGAGCAAGCTGGTACCAACTATAGTTAAAGGATGAGTAATAAAGTTAGCACGGGTTGGGTAGAAGTGCGAGATTGCTGCGCATGAGGTAAAATTCGGCGAGGGCTGCTCGGTTTACCACGAAAGAAGCATTGTTTGGCGAGCCCCGGTACGCCACTATTAATATACGCTGCCTCTATTAATAGACGACCAATCGGAACATCAGTACCGAGGGTTTCCGTACCAATTAAATTTCAGCACTGGATAGTCTACTGGATGGTCCATCAAGAATGCAACCAGGATCTGCGTAAAGTACGCTAAGGTCAACACCCAACTCGGGGCCTGCAAAGCCTGAGAAAATCCTACGCACCTACGGGCACCCTCTACATTCGCGCCGGCTGACTGATATCCTGCCCCCTCCCACCCTAGCACACACGAATTCGGGCCTTGGCACACCTGAAAGTAAGTTTGGTGATAAATTTCTAGCTATGTACTTTGACGGGAGTGCGTAGTAGGGAAGACTGCTTGGGCCATAGCGGAGCTTTGTGTGGCAATGCTCGCCACTCTTTGCGTAGAAGGGGGAGCGTCGGTGATGGTAATAATCCAATACTCGCTACCCAGCGGAATATGATTGGCTCGGACCTTGTACGTCCGTGTGTCTTGATTGGCCCCGCTTGTTGGCAGAGTCCTCATGAGTTTGAGGGCTTACTTCTTGCATGACTGAGACAGGTACAAACACTACTAACAATGACATCCAAGGACCATGCTACATGAGCGCCATCTGAATGCAGAGTTCAATAAAATGAATTACGTCGCTTGCAACGTTGATCTAAAGGTAACTCGTCCATGGCCTCCTGAAATATCTAAAACAAGCGGCAAAAGTCCTACGCAGATGCCGGTTTGCGAAACTTTCAAGTATCAAAGTAATGCTGATATAACTGATCTAAATCTCCAGATCTCAAATTCATTGTGTTGTACAATACGAGCTCTTGCTATTAGTTGGGGTAATAGACCCTACCATCCACGAGGCATCCTGTCGCTTGCTATAAAATCATAATGGTCACTATATGGATCAGAGAAGTCTGATAATTCTTCATGTAAGAATTCTGAGCATGTCCCATACCGCCAAGGATCCCACCCGATCCCGCCGCTACTAGGTGATTTCAGTAGGTCTTCGTCTATGCGGCACACTGAGTTCGACCTGCTGTTCCGTTGCTGGGTTAGGTGTTGCGTCAGAGACCTTTTCAGGGAAGACTCCACCGACCGAACCAGGTTTTTCGGAAGAACTTCTGCCGTTTTGACGTTTTCAACGTCGGGTGTGCGAGGGTAGATGACAGGAAGTCCCTGATTTGAACTTCTCAACCGAGGTAGGCGAGGTACAAAGCACAGGGCGGCGATCCGTATAGTGTATCCAACGGGTGCCAGAGAGATGGGCAGACTCTCTTGTGGCAATGAAGAGGCTGATTCCATTGGTTGAGAATCAAAAGTTCGACAGCGCTCGGAGCAATATGCAGTGCCGTCTGATGGTTGGTCGCACCCAAGGCTGAAGCTATCAGCCCAAGAGGTAGTGACGTAACCATCTGCCATGGTACTTTGCCATATAAACGCGACAGCTACGATATTGTAACGGCAATGATTCAGTACGATGCTTAGAGGTTTTATACTTTGTTATTTACCAAGTTTAAAGGGCACGCGCGCACTCTGGTTCTCCTGTACAGCTGACCTGGTAACACCTCTACCAAGCATGGTCCATGAAGCGCAGCTGTCAAACCCAGTCAAGGTAGGGGGGTCTTCCAAGTGCCACAGTGTGCACGAATTCAACTTGAGACGTATGCCTTTCCCGAAATGGACACTTGTAGGCCCCCATGGCTGAAGAGAAGGTTTGGTGGCAGGCCTAATTACTGACAGCTGTAGCACGCGAGGCAAGGTCCGTGTGTATCAAATGAGCTGCGAAAGCCTGGAGTGGAGAGCTGTTATCTCAACGATGCCCATCAGACGGACCCGAAAATAGCTTGACGAGTCTTCTACCCTTCTCATTTTTAAAACGCGTCAGTACCATAGGCGAGCAATAGCAGTATCATAATACATCATGGTTTGTCACACATGCGGCACCTCCAGACTTAACGTAGATCAGACTGTTCGCCATCACCGAAAATAGTGTGGGCAATTGTTAGTGCGCCACACTGCGTGACCGTTTCGGAGGGGTGTTCCGCTACCTGTGATAGGCCATGCATAACGCCACCAAGCAACGTAGGCTAATGCCACTGGCACTCGGGCTTCTGCATGGCAGGAGATTCAAAGTAACCTGATTACAGTGTACAACATAGCGCTATATGGCCTTTGCCCGACCCCTTTGCTCGAGCCTGCTGGAATCAGTATTGTTGGAATACACGGGTTTATTCGGGTGTGTGATATCACAACCTGAAACGGTGTCTGTTGTACTTATATTTATGATATTGATAATTTCTTGTCTGTTGTAATTATCTAGAAGCTATCAATCCCACGGCTATTATAGTCGTTACAGACGACACTACACCTATTCTAGGTGAGCGGTGTCGCCGTTAGAGTAAGTGGGGTAGTGCGAGAGATAACCATTGAAGGGGGTTGGACAATCAGACCCAGACCGACCGGCCCATCGACTCCAGACAGACCTAGACCGACAAATCGCGAGCCCTCGCGAACCCAGACCGACAGACCGGACGGACCGGTCTAGCCCTACCGGTCCGTTAGTCACACTGAGGACGCATAGTCCTTTGCGGTTCTTGCGACCGCGGGTCTTGACAACAGGGGGGACACCACTGCGGAAATGGGTCATGCCACGAGACTTGAACAAACCGTCGACGAGGGACAACTTCTTCGGAGAAGCGTTAGGGCGGTCGCCGCCATCGTCCTCTTCATTCTCGAGGGTTGCCTGGGTCGTGGGCGTGTTGGTGGTCACGTATTTTTTCTCCAGAGTCCGCTGAACGCTGGAGTCATTCTCCACCTTGGCGCGGCGCTGGGCATTGATGGCCTCGGCAGGATCTTCCTGCTGAACAATGCGCAGGACACAGTCGTCGAGATGCTCGTAAAAGTCCTGCACGTTCGAGAACCTCTGTGAGCAAGTGCTGCACTTGCCGGTGGCGTCGGGAGCATAACCGGTAAGCATCTTGCTGGTATTGACGGTGCTGGGCGCCTGCTTGCGACTGTTGGACAGCGTCTGCGCGACGCCGTGGAGGGTTGTTAGGTGGCGCTTGAAAACGTCGGTGCGGTTGAAAGACTTGTCGGCAGCCGATCCAGAACTTGGACAAAAGCCACAGACCATGGTACCATTGTAATGTGTCAGCGTGTGGCGGTTCTTATCGTACTTTCTTGCGAAACCCTTAACGTGGTACTCGCATGTCGGGATCGGGCATTTCTCTGGGCGCTCCGTCTGGTGGGTCAGGATATGTGCCTTGAGATCTTTGAAGACCTTGCCGCAGTTGTGATATGTGCAGCGTTGCCTCTCCTTGGTCTCGTCGCCGGAAGGATGCTCAGCAGAGCCCGGTGAACTGAAGCCACTGGGTATGCTGGTGTGGGGGTGGCGGCCCGAGGGACCCATGGGAGTGCCATACGGGCTGTGGGTGAATCCGTTCTGGAAAGACCCATTGTGCATATAAGGCGAGGAGAAGCTTGCGCGCATCATCGAGGGCTGGGGGGAGATGTCCATTGAGGGCGACATCGGATATGGGTTCATGGGCTGGTGGAAGCCGGTGCCATAGGGCGAGAAGCCCATTGGGTTCGGCTGACCAATGTCACCGTGGAACATTGAAGGATCTGGACCAGAATTCATCATGTTAGTCTAGATGCGACAAGAGAGCACTGGAGTACGATAAAAGCAAGTAAAGATATATGGTAGTAACTAGAACGGAAGAAAATTAAAAGTGTGAAGGTAGACAGGCAGTGGTGGCGGCGGTTCGAACGAGAACGCGTGCGGTCGATGCAGTAGCAAAGGTACCAAGGTACTCAGGTAGGACACCGGTAGTAGGTATGCCCCAATGCATGGAGTACTGGCGGACCAATGCACAGGCAGGCCAGCCACAGTAAATGTCTCGGCTGTATAGATGACCTGATAGGTATGATGATGGGGGCAAGGGATCATGTGTATATTTTTTCCAAGACAAGAAGAATAGGTGAGGTGGAGCGTGCTGAAGAGGCCGGGAAGATGGGGTTAATTCGAGGGCAGTAAGTGTCTGTTTCTCGAGGAGCGGGGAGTTTCTACTTGGGACCTTCAGTGCAGTGACAGGTGCGAGGGCGTTGTGCGGTGCAAAATTGCAGTGTCTGCAGCGCAGTGATGTCTCCCGAAATGGAAAGTGTCCCTTGACCAGATATGGCCCCTAACCACTGGGAGGAGACCTATTGTCTGGTGCCAGCTGATGCTGGGCAAAGTGCGGTCACATTGGTCGATAGCTGCTTTCCCGCGCTCTGTGCTGCGGGGATGCCTCGAGTACCACATTCGTGACTGCAACTCGTTGCCTGCATTGCATACTCTGTGCATTACATAGCCCATATACCAGCAGACTCGTTGTCTCTCGCTAGAGGGCGGTGGTCTGGGCTTGTTGCGAGAAACAAGGGTGCCCAGAGACATGCCCAAAGACGCGAGACGATGCAGGTCGAGAATGCCCTCTGGCTGTCTCTCCAGCCTAAATAGCCAACCAAAAGACAGAGAAAAGGAAGTAGGAGGAAATGTGAAAGTGATGGAAGATATAGGAGAGCAGAAACAAAGAAAAGGAGACAGAAAAGGAAGGAAAAGAACCCACCAACAAAATTCTTTGCGTGTAAACTCAAACGTCGACAGCTGGTCGATTGCGGGTCGAGAACGTAGGGTAATCGCCTCCAGCAGTCATGTAGTCGCCGACAATGCTAGGCTGCATGGTGGCCCATTCCAGGATGCCCATCTGGCCGGCGTGGGACTGAGGAGAGCCGACGACAGAAGCGGGCGCCGAGGGGGCCGAGGTTGTCGAGAGGCCGGAGGAGGGCAGTCTCATGTCGCGGTCATCGGGATAGGCACCTGGTGAAGT
This sequence comes from Paracorniculantispora psalliotae, assembly GCA_002796755.1. Taxonomy (NCBI): domain Eukaryota; kingdom Fungi; phylum Ascomycota; class Sordariomycetes; order Hypocreales; family Cordycipitaceae; genus Paracorniculantispora; species Paracorniculantispora psalliotae. Next base: position 18,379 of record PHFE01000102.1, read on the forward strand.
GCAGTTATTCAAGACGTAGGTACGGATGCGATTCTCGGTGTTGTAAAGCGTGTGGTTGAGGGTACGCGTCGTCATCGTCGAGAAGTTTGTGTAGGCATCTGCCGGAGGCTCATGTCCATGACGCCAGATGTAAATACAACGTTGTGAGAAGTTTCAGGATATCGGCTCAGATCCTTGTAGTCCTGTTACAGGAACATGGTAAATGACTGCTCCGTCTTGTAGGTTGTGTAGTCGTGTGTGTAGAGGTAGTTACTCGGGCCAATGTTGGTTCGAGTTGTTCGCGAGCAGGATTGGTTCCTGGTTCTGCGCAGAGATTCTTTTATAGCAAAATAAAACTAACCAGTCTGTTACTAGACAGTTTGGGGCGCTGTTTGACTGGAGACAACAGGCACAGGTCTATTGCATTCCACCCTTTGTCTCGTATCTGCTGTAGTAACAAGCGCCGAGGAGGAGGAAGGTGGCAAATTTTATAGTCAAAGAAGGATGTGTCCGAACAAGTTCTGATGTCTGATTCACATCAAATTCAAACAAGCAGGCATTGAATAAGAGACGGGTATCAACAAATGTTTCGCGTTTGAGGGTTTACAGCAGTGGGTGCGGGGCGATGCGGTTGGGGGCTTCGATGTAGGTATAGACCGAAGCTACGCAGGACGGACCAGGGCGGATCTGCTCTGTTGGAGAGGAGTGGAGGGGTGTGGGCGTCGCTGGAACATAGACGCTAGTCAGTGATTCGAAATTGTACACATTGCCAATGCAGTGCAACCAGTCTACATGTGTACTGGCATAGAGATGCGCTAGAATGAAGGCAATGGCATTAGAGGAACACCCTCAGGTAAGTAAACCAAGTGCACCACACCATTTTGCCTACCTGTAGGTTTTCCGGTGGCTCTTTGCCCCTCCTCCCACTCACTCATCTCTTTGCTCACTCGTTTCCGCGTGTGCCCTGGTGTGCAGTCTGCATGGGAGACATGGGCGACCGCACAACGCACACACCCGTACCCCCGCGGAAGAGTGGACACTTGGGTATAGGCCACGCTAAAAGCAAATCAACAAGACTGGGGGTGGTGGGACGGGTGGAGATGAGGGGCGTGTACCGGTTGGGATATTGGCTGCGCGGTGAGTGTGTTGATTAGGATTTCGTGATGGGTGAGTGGAAGAGGGACAAGAGGCAGGACGGGTGAGTATGGGAGACTGGACTGGCAACTGACAAGGTGACCTTCACAGAGTCTCGAAGCCGGTACAATCTCACCGGCCTAAAGACGGTGTCATGTCGCGAGATACAGTGCTCACTCTACCCCGTGGACTCTCACGATTCAGCCTTGCATACTATGACGAGCGGTCAATCTGCGCATCCTATGTCTACAGCGTGCAGTGAATAACGAACGAAGGAAGTAATTGATTGTATCTCAATCGTAATTGAAAGAATGAGTGGGAAGTACACAAGTGACGCCAGTGTGCCGCAAGGAAAGGCAACTGATGCGAAAGCCTCAGTCAAAAACCGGCACCACAATCACAACGCCTAGTACACCAGTACCCTATAAGGAGGAAGCGTACCTAGCTGCAGACTTGCAAATAGATAAATGGTATCCAGATCAAATCAAATCAAATCAAATTTATCCAAATCAAATCAAATCAAATCGCCTTGATTCTGATCCAAATCAAATCAAATCGCAAAGCCCAAATTTATTTGGATATCTGATTATTTGAATACGCCCCACACTCGGTCACTTGCACCAATCAATGTTGCGAGTCTGCTCATACGCCAGCTGCCCCAGCGTCGCGTACTTGCTTTTTGTAGCACAACGGCGGAGATAAAGCCTTCATTTTGCAACAAAGGTATTAATACTGCCCGTTTTATTATGTAGTTTAAATTGGGCACATTTGACATATTATTGAGAG
>PHFE01000103.1:425-20437 GCA_002796755.1 Paracorniculantispora psalliotae
ATTTAGTTAAGATACTAATAATTAAAAAAGTAGAGTTGCCTAAAGTGGCCCGCTCGCTTGTCTGGCCCGCTCGCTTATTAACTATATTATATATATATATATTATTTAATATTATAGTATTATTTTATAGCTTTATTTTATATATTAAAGCTAAAGAGGTATATTAAGTAGGGAAGACTTAAAAATATAGGCATATAGCTAGTAGCTTATAAAAGGGGTTAATTATTATATATATTTTAGCCTTTTATATGGAGGTCGCTTTCAAAAGTTCTGTCTTACAGGGGTTATGACCCCTGTTAAGTGACTAGGGGGTCCTATCCACCCAGTTTATGCAGCAACCACCCCCTCTTTCCTAACCACTAGCACCTTCTTCTATAGCTAAAATGGTCAACAAGACAGATATCACGACCTAGGCCCTCGTTGTTACTCTTAAGGCTCCCTACAGTAGCAAATCAACGCTTAAGGTAGCTAGACTAGTTAGAATATTACCCTAGTAGGTGGATTGAATCTATGCTTAAGCAATTAAGCATGGCTTTAATCCTAATCTTTAGCTAATTGTTATTAAAGATATATATCTTAAGGATGCCCTAAGGTCTAGCTAGCTATTAAAATAAATAGTAGAAACTAAAGAGGTTATACTTAGTAAAATTAAGCTAGATAGGTATAGCTAAGAGAAGACCTATAGTATTATTACTAGTAAGTTAACTAATACTAGTATTCCTATCTTAGGGCCTATAGTCTAGTATATCCTTAGAGCTACTAGCTTCTAGAAAATAAAGCCTATAAGGAAGCCTAGTCTAATATAGAAGATAAGGGATAAGAGGCTATATTAGTACTATAAGTGAGAGTATTAGAGCCTTAAGGATTATAAGAAGGTTATCTAGTCTAATAAGACCTCTATAGTTCTCCTATACTACTAGGGAGGATACTATCTCTAGTAGTAGCTAGATAAAGCCTTTCTCTATAGCTATATCTAGGAGTACTAGAAGGGTACCTTAGAATTTATATTCTAGGGGTATTTTATATATAATAAGAAAGGTCCTTATTACTACTAGCTACTAGAGACTACCTAGGACTAGTGCCTTATAGAGGCTTATATAGCTAAACTTAATACTAAGCTTAAGCCTAAGGTGTAAGAGACCTAGGAGTTGAATATATAGATAGGCTAGCTAGGCCTCTAGTAGAAGCCTAGTAGGTAGCTATAATAGTAATAGAATATATATACTAGGAAGCTCTCTTATAGTACTAAATAAGGTATTAATTAGTATATATATTAAATAAAGGTCCTAGTACTAAAGCTTATACCTTTTACTAAAGCCTATACTATAATTAGGCTAGGAACTCTTATATAAGAAGATAAGGCTCTAGCTTATAGCTACTATATCTAATAGTATATATATAATAGTTATAAGGTCTAGTAGCTCCTTTAACTAGGTAATAGCACTAATCTTAACCTTATTAAGGCTACCTAGCTATAGTTAAAGAGGATAACTACTAGAAAAGGTACTCTAAAAAGCCGCTAGGAAGCTATTAGAGCGTGGTAGACAGTCTAGTAGGAATTGCCTTAATCAAGGATATAATCCTAGATTGAGCGCCTACTATAGTACATTAAAACCATTATCGAGCTTAAGGGAGGGAATGAGTATAAGGAGGGAAGGGGTTGATTACTGCTAAAATTGTATATAACTAGCCCCTTATAGACTAGCCTGGCTACTAGCGTTAAGATAGAACTTTTGAAAGCGACCTCCGTAGGAAGTACCCCCTATAGGTGTACTTAGTCATTAGGCATACTATAGAATAGCTTTTTTCTTAATCAACTTAATTGTCCTATGACTAATAACTGCTCTGTGTGACAGCTGCAGCTATAGCGCATGTCGGTAATACTACCTCCCTCGGGAAATCAACACTTTCCAGCCCTTCAAAAAGGGGGAAAAAGCGCTGAACGAATATACAACATTATCCCATCATAAAGATCTTTTTTTCACCATAAATACTCCTCTATAGCCTGATTTGCTGCTATAAACCCGAAAGGCTACTAGCCTGTACCTGCCCAAGGCGGGTTTTCCACGGAAGCCTCCCCGAACGAGGCCTGCAACATCACCGCCATCCGATGAAACACCACAAAAAAGCACATCATGGCAATTTGCACTCCCAGCTCCATCAGCCGCCGCCCAGGGCCCAAGCCACGAGCCGCCGACAAGCCACTGCCATTGGCTGCTTGTGGCGCTTCGACGCTCGCTGCTTTCTTCTACATGCAAACCGTCAGACAACAGCATTTCTATTCCGTCATCGTCAGTAAACTTCTAACTCGCTGCGCTCGTTCAGACGATACATGACAGAAAATTTTTCCAACTCGTCCTTCGCTGTACTGATTTGATAATCTCCCCCAATTCCGCACTTTGTATCAATATCACTCGCAGCGGCGTATACACCCGTCGTCATCCTTTCATCTTTCAAGCTATTCGTCGGCTAATAAAGCAGTCATTACCAGGAAAATATTGGTTGGGACGTCAGTCCGCGTTGTCGCCAAGACTTGCATCTTTTCGACGTCTCCTCGCCTCAGCGACAACAAGCATTCTAGAAATACACTAACGATCGCCGCCACGACGTACCACTACAAGTTGAACGACTATTTCACTCTGCCGCTCTTCACTGAAGATCCTGATTATAGGCAGACAGGACTAATCAAAAACGGTTCGCCGCCAGAATAGACTGCCGTTACGCGAGTATCGGGCCGCAATGTTGGCGGACAAGAAACGCAACCTGGGACGCGATCATATGGCTCACGCCAGTACGTTACTTGAACAGCAAAAGCGAACGTCTTGTCCCGCTGTCCGTGCGCCATATCCCACACCGTCAAGCACGTAGTGCTTGATATGCTTATACAGTACACAAAGGTGCTTGAGGATGAGCGACGGGAAGTCATACGCCATGGCAGAGAAAGACCGGCCTCGTCGCGGTGTGTCGCAATCGCTTTCGCGACGCTGTCGCAGGACTCCTGGTAAAGTGAGCCGAACACAGCTGTAGGATCAAAGTCTGAAGCTTTCATTAGTTTTCAAACGGTTTAATGTCCAATGGATTGTGGGAGCTGTAATAAACTAGTCAACAATGCGAACAACAGGGCAGCCAGACTGGGGGACTCGGGCCGGCGCCGTCACGCATTTGCTTACCTGAAGGTGGGCAGTTTTTTCTGATGGGGGCGGCCAGTAATAGCGTGCGCCTCTGTGCAAACAGTAAATAGCGATGATTAGCATTGGAACGGGACCTAACTTAACAACCAGAGGCTTGCTGCGGCACCTCTCGCGCACTGCTGGACGTTGTGGTGAGCCGATGGTTCGTATCTAAGTTCCAAATGGTTCGCATATCTAACCCAAACAGCAAGATTTGTTGTCTCTTGTCTCGTTGCTTCCTGCAGGCGCCCTTTCCTCGTCCTAAAGCACTGTCTGCATGGGGTGGCTGCTAATAATATCCTTGAGGCAAATTTGCAATTGAGAAGCGAAATGAAGCTATGTCTTCATATTTGATCAGTGAAAGCAAGGGTGCAAACCACTCCAGGTAATTCAACCATATTGGCCACCAATGTCAATTCGACTTGACCAGCATCGTGTCTGATCACGTAATGATGCAATCAGTCCGTACAATTACAATCGCGTTCTCGCAACATGCAGCAATCGATCATGGATATTTTAGTGACCGCCTTATCCACCTGCCAGTCAATTTTAGCTTCGATTGCTAATTTTCACTTCCAATCGCTCGCGCATCCGAATTGGTGCGGCGAGTAAATCCTGATTGACTTAGGTCATACCGGAGCAGTTACAGCCGAGACAGAAAATCCGCAGTTGTGACTCGTCTCATTTATTTCAGCGATCAACATCAGGTTATAGCTAGGCAAGTACATCAAGGAATCTCGCCGTCAATTGTCGGGACGACGAGCCCTGCCACGCTTTTACCAAAAAAATGAATCATGTTCTCTCCCCCTGGTAAGACGCAACACGGCTCGACGCCGACGGCGGAGGCGCTATTCCTTGTACAGTATTAGGACAGGACCCGTGCAGTTTAAAACTCACGAAGTCCCGTCCACCGGGCGTGCGCACTGAAAAATGGTGCATAATTCAGCTTTTTTCGAGGCCCTTGGTGTAATAGTGGTAGGCTCAGCCCTTTATATCAGACAAATGTCTGGTTCAGTAGTGTCCTGAGTTTTTTGTTTTCGGTCTTTGATGCGTCCTCAACCATCTCAATCTCCCTCCAGATTTCCTTCTGCAACTTCCTTAGCATTGCCAGTACGTAGTCGAAGCTTCCGCATTGCTCCATGAAACGCAGTATTGGCTGTTTATGCTCCGAAGACGATTTGCCATTAATCCGCCTTTGAGTTAGAATGTTGCGTAACACCATGCCCTGATTCTTTGGTCGAGTATTTAATGCGTGAATGAGTAGTGGCGAATATTTTCCTTCGTCTAAATCCTCGCAGTATCCTTTTTATCTACTATACTAATCCTTACTGTTAGCCACGAAACTAGTGCGGAGTATGACTGGGCATATTGTTTGGCCGTGAGTAAACTTACGCTATCGGAGCATAAGTTCTGATAATCGTCTCTGATTGCGAAGTGCCGACCAACAAGAGAGGCTAGTAAATGGAGATTTGGTTTGCCACTCGACGCAGATATTGAATTCATCATCTTCACAAGGAGACGAAAGAGGCCGTCAGTTTCTGCAAGAGGTTAGCTGCGTTGGCTTTGATCTTGGGCACGATTGACATAGTCGTACTGTAGTCTAGTACACTTAAAAGTTCTTCCTCGGTTGGACAAGTAAGGTTGCAGGTCCAGTGTAAGTCGAAACTCGGCCCGACATATAGTGTTTTCAACTCCTCTGTCACGAATTAGTGCGATGGGCTCAGGAGTTTGGAATTGTAACATTATCTATAAAAGTGCGCAAGGAGCTCATGTCGCCTAGATTTAAAACATCCTCTATTGCGTGTATTATCTTGTAACTTGCTGCGTTGATTGTCTGAGGAAGGCCAAAGATGGTGTGTGCAGAAGGCAATCCTCGGCGCAAGCTTGAACCATCTTGGATATCGTCCAGCATTAGCGATGCTTGGTGCAGTTGGTCGATTACTCGCTTAACAATCACAACTGATTGCTCGGGAACGCCCAGCCAAATATTCAGAGCGTCAATTAACCCACTTCGAATGCCTTTGGCAGGAAGTGACTTTATGTATCTCGATGGTGCTTCAATAAGCTTTGAAAGTCAACATTGGGCCTGAAATGCAGAGAAACACGCAGTGTCGTACCTCGTCACTTAGAGGAAGCAGCCTCTCCCGAAGCAGAAATTCTTGCTGGGCGAGAACTGGGGACTCCAGCTCTTGGGATATTCCGGTATTGGTGGTCCCTGCCACACTAGGCGTGATATTTGTCCCCGGATATGTGTTGCTAGTATTAGGTCCGGGGCGGAACTGATTTACACATGCTTTTTGATAGAATGTCTCGCTCACGGGTTCCTGGGGTTGTTCAGTTACTCCGATCTCAGGTTGTCTTGCTGCGGTGCCTGATGAATTTGCCTCGGTGACCTTATCTTTTTGAGCTTCGGAGATTGCAAAGATAAAAGGTTGTCGGTCGGCGTAGTCTGAAGAGGGGACGTGAGACACTCATCAAACAAGCCTGACCGTGCTCGTGTTGCACTGTATTTGCACTATATCAATACCGTGCAATACGATATTCGCAAGACCTTGCACTGCACTGCACGTTTTACAATGACGGATGCACTGCACTGCAAAAGAATCCAGTGCAGTGCAATACGGAGCAATACGGTATTGAATACGATTTGTCTTATATTCGGCTGCACTATTACAATACTGAGCTGCATCAAGACTAACCAGCAGTATCGAAGGGCAAAGGGGTTGCCGCAACTGTAACGGGCAAGCCGCTTGCGCGGCGGCTGTGCCGCCGAGCTTCTAGAACCTTCCATTGGTTCGGAGCTACAAAATTGTTATTGCGATCCCATAGTCAATTCAACTTCTTTCCCCTTCATTTTGATAGTAAACAGCATAGGAACTAGATAGTTGAATCAACTTACTAGCAACCCATCACAGCAACGGTATAATAAAGCAGAGCTTGTATGGTGCCTTGATTGGAAGCAAAAGGGCAAGCAATGTAGAACACAGAAAGGCTCCAGAAACTAGGAAGAGATGATGGCGTATCTAGATTGGGACAGGGCAGAAGAAGACCGGGTTGAAGCAATGGTAGCGGCTGAGATGAAAGATAACCCATTTTCTGCGAGAAGAGGCACGCGCGAGATCTGAGAGGCGGCTGCAGCGAATTGTGAAGCACAAGAGGCTCTGTATTCCACTAAATAAAAGAATTCCATTTTCCAATAAAGAAAAATACAGAGCCTAAATAGCACGTCACGCTCTTGACTGCGACGCGTGAAACGGTGCGACTTACATAATCGCCACGGGTACCCGTGGCCCTATTAGCTCCAGGATTTTAGACCCCGTGCATGACAAACCTGCCGCTCGACCAGCAGGCCGACTACGCCGCATAAAGCACAGCATCTGGTTACCGACGTGTTGAAACTGTTTCCTGAGGCTTCTAGCTTATAAAAGGGTATTATGATGTTACACATACCGCATGTTACTAAATCGTCCAGTGGTTGGCGCGGGTTGGTACGCAAAGCTGAAGATGGTGGAAAGGATGATAGCGCAACTAGGAGCTGCGACCAAATTTTAATCTAATAATAATTCTTAAGACTAGTAATACATAAGAATATGAGGCTGTCGTTAAGAATACATGAGTATGCCAAAAAGTAGTAATTATTCACTACTGAGATGTCTGTACCCGAGTCAAGAAGGACCAAGCCTGAGAACAATATGCAGGTCCACGTTTCCCCGACTCGTCCTTACCTGTGATTGAGCCACAACTTTAAGAGAGGAAGAAAAGGGCAGTCCGAGGGCCCACATGCTTGTCAATTGGTGGGGTGGGTAAGGTGTCATCCGCCTGCATCGTTGGCCTGTTTTTATTGACCCCCATACTTCAACCTTCCCCTTTTCATCAACAGACCACAGAGTAGACAAACTACACCGCTTGAAGTCACAATATAAAATTCCCTCAAAATAACTGTGGAAGCAGCCTTCATACCTTGCCGTAACGCCTCGGCGTTCTTCGTCTGCCATAAAACGGACGATACGCCAGCAAGGGCCGCTCTGATCTCTTGTTCGGTATATATTTCTCGTTCTGGAATGCATCGGCCAGCAGTGAGTAGCCCACGTTCTGAAAGATGGATCCTGCGAGACATAGCGTAACAGCAATACCTCCACTTTGCGCCAAATTCCCAATGAGGACACCATCAACTCGATCACGCTCGTTTGTATTGATAACGGTTGAGATACCAATGCCATGTTGAAATTGAAGACCGAGACCAAAGGAGATGACTGCCCCGAGGCCCATGATTTGCGATTCCGACGCGTCGCTGGCCAAAGCCACTTAAAAAAAATCGTCTTGGAGATAGGGCTTGGGAGGCAGTTGATTGAATACCTATTGCGGTAACTATTTTCGCTATGTAATCAGCAAAAGTGGTTGAAGCCAATAATATTTGGGGCTCGGCGGACCGCATACGTTTTCAGGCGGGGTGGACTCGAAAAACACAGGTGTGAGGCCAGTGACCCGCAAAAGGGCTTAATTAGTACGTGTTTTTCGGCCCTTTTCGGGAGGCACCCCCTACAGGTGTACCTAGCCGCCGGGCACACCACAGAATAGCTTTTTCCTTAATCAACTCAATCGTCCTATGACTAATAACTGCTCTGCGTGACATACGTGGCGAGGCTCATGTACCCGACAAGGAACAAGAGGGCTGGCCTACCAGAAAAGAAATCCCCACATCTCCACACGGCGTGCTTAGCCCTATAGGATGGCATTTGCTCGGCAATATCCGATATCCTTCAAGAATGGCGGTAAAAGATAGTATCCGGCTTTTACGGACTAGGAGCGCCGGGCAACTTCGCCAAGGAGTCGTGCAACAGAAGCCAGTCCCCTCCACCACAGTAGCATCAACTTTCTGTCGTGCGCCAGCATGTCATTCATAATTGATTTTTCTACTCGTACCACGAGATCCTCATGCAACCGGCTCTAAATGGACACAGAAACTTTTCGAAGTTCCACCTGATGTGCTTGAGAGCGAGCAGGCCGGCATTTTCGAAAAATCTGCTAAGAGATCCTTGAGCCCAGCTTCAAACCTTGTTGTGCAAGATATCAACGCCAGCACTATGTTGAAGCTTACAGTCGAGCAATCTCATAACCGTTGTTACCAAAAAGCGCATAGAGTAACTGTGTTGCGCAGACGTTTGACAGGATGCTAAATTGCTTCCGCTATGGGTTCTGGACTCAAATTCACTGTATTATGAAATGTGAATTGTTTATTGGTTTACTCATTAAGCTTTGACCAGAGTGCTGGGGTCGGAGCCTGGCTTACCTCTGTGACATGACCTAGATGGGCGATGCTGGGCGAAGCGGGGGAATAGTGCGCACATAATATTAGGTAGAAAACCGTTGTGCGGAGACTGCACTACTGGTAAACAGCTCGTTTTCGCCTTATTTTGCTTTAAAGAGTAGCCCCACGAGGGACAGGATATCTACAATTTGGGCAGTGACCGAAGCTGGCCGGGACACTGGGCCTAATCACGTGAAACCATTTTATGGGCAGCCGTTCTCTTGACATTATAGGATACGAAAGGGGGCTCTGTTGTAAACAATTGTTTTCCACACACGTCGGATGTAAAGAGGTGGAGCAATCTCTTGATCCCTAACTAGCTAGAGAAAAGAGTGGAAGGTTAGCTCTTACGTAGGCTGATCAGCGCCGACATGATCGTAGGAACCTCCTAGAAATCACCAACAATCTTCCAACCACAAACATGACTTAGTTCAAGTTATTATCCGTTGCTCAACACTAGGTACCGTGTATGTGCCAGTACCAGATACGTGCGCGATATGGTGATTTACTGGGTCGTACACTATTTCACGTACGGGTTGTAGTCTAGAACTAAAGAAAACAGATTTATATCCCGTGAGCTGGAATCAAGTTACAGATTATGTTTACAGAAGCGAACAATTACAGTAAGGCAATTCAAATGTGTAGTGTATTCGACTTTTAATTGACCCCGGGCTAGTTATATCATCCATTGGATCACAACGACTATGGAGTAAATTGCCATTGCTAATGTACGTGCTTACCACGCCACGAAATGATCGAACCTGGCGAGAATAGTTCTGGCAGCCTCCTCTTTCGCCTCATGTCACACGCAGTTGCTGCGAGTGCCACTCTACTAGGCCGGAAGCTGTTGTTTAGTATACAAGTATTTTGAATTATGTTGCCCAATTTGTGACGGGTCGCGAAGCAACGTAGTCATCGACCTGCTGCCGTTATTTGTTGGCATACCCGCGGCCCCACGGCACCTGCCACAGTGTGTTCCACCATCGTTGCCGCTCAAAATCATATGGTATCACTACTCGCAAGACGAAGAGAATTGGAGAACTGTGTTCCTGGAACTGGAAAAAGAGCTGAGTAGGTATCCACAGCGTGGGTGGCACAGAGCTGAAACATATGAATTGGATCGCGTGTTTTGCCTTTTTTTTTTAATATAGTCAGCACGCAAATTAGTTCCTATCTTGACTAAACTTGCGAAAACAGCCGAAAATAACGCCGAAGAGCGTCGACCTCGTCAGGACTCCTTTTTCTGATAGACTTGTTTTGATAGGAAGCTGTGAATATACTACGTAGACCTGGAACACTCTGCATAAGTTTTGGCAATCTACTCAATCAAGTACTCAACTGCATCAATTCTGCCCATTTAAGCAAGATGCTCTTCACAGTTCCGCTTCTTGCCCTTGTGGCTGTTGCCTACGCCTCCAAGCCGGATAAACCGGCAATGAGCCCTCCCTTTGATCGCGCCCAGCTGTCTACCAATCTCAAGGCTAATCTCAAGCCTACTCACGCTAAGTGGGATTATTGGGGTGCTGGCTGGATTCCCTCGGGCTGCAAACGTGTCGCCACGGACTACGGCTGGAACCCCAATGACTTCACAATCTTCAATGTCCACTATGATGACTGTATTGAGCCATGGACTTTCTGCCGCCACAAAGACGCCGGATTCAGTGAGATTGAAATGATTGACAACTTTGGTCGCCTCCCTGTTCATGTTCGGTCATACGTCCGGTATGCAACTCCTGTACGCTCGTTTTGTGTTTTGTGTAGAGCAATATACACTAACAGACACCAGACATTTCGCGGCTGCGCCTGATAATACTAATATTAGGGACTGGGCTGCTGTCACCTACTCCGAAGGAGATATTGCCTTCATTATCTACCCTTATATTGATACACTCATGCACGAGATCACCCATAGCATGGACACCCATGCATTGCCCGGCTACAACAACCTTCCCTTCAGCAACCATCGTCAATGGACGGATGAGTACAGCAAGGACAGGCACACGGTTACTGGCTACGGCCGAACCAGCTGGGAGGAAGATATGGCCGATACTGCTATGGTAACCATCTATGATAAGGTTGTTCCCGGCGGCTTTGGCGGCCTTGCCGCCAATTGGAACCAGGTGTTCCACTAGTACTCCACTTACCAGTACCATTTCAGGGACATCATCAAGCCTGGCGGCACCTGCGCCAACAGGCTCGCCAATAGCCCTCCTGTGCCGAAGAACGGAAACAGTGTCAAACTTGTAGCCGGTCTTGTAGAAATGCCCGACTGCCAATTTAACAAGGAGAGTAACATCACGGAGATAATCACGCCGGACATACCACACAAAGTGTGGTACAACTACAATGCCACTCCGTTTAGTGGTTAGAGCGTGTATATAGATAACACACATTATTGAAGACATACAGAAGATCACAGAGACATACATCAAAGAATCCCCGCCTACTTCGTGTCATACACGTGCCCGGTATGACAGGATTACATGATAGTAGGTTTGATGATGGCGTCACTCAAATATATATAAAATAGCTACGCTGCGAGCTTTGTTTATGGTTCTCTCTCCTTCCTCTTGTTAAACGATTTGTCTCATAACAATGGTACTCGACCGTGTTCGCGACTTGTGCCGTTCCAGCTCAGTTCATTTTAGTATGTTCATTGTGTAAAGTGGCCACGCAACCAGCGGCACTCACCAGCTAGGTAAATTGTACATGTCCAAGATAGATGTTTCTATCTCCTACCAGTCTATAAACGGTCAAACTCTCATTCCTTATCTTGTCTTATTTTCTTCCTTGGTGGAATGAATTCTCGTGCAATGCTTGGATTAACTGGCATAGTTAGACAAGCATTGCACGCGTGCCCGAAGCTACAAGTAAGGGTGGTGCATGTAATCCACACTTCGGCACCAGTATCGTTGGTGATGGATGATGGACTTGACTACGGGCTGCATGCGGTTGACTGGTTTCATACCTATGTCGTGGAGTTTGAAGGTTGCTATCATTTTAAGACAGTGCCACACAGAAATAACCTTGCTTTGGGAGCTGCTACAGTCAGTATCTGGCCAGGCAGTTATTCTGAACACTACAGTCACGAGTTCCGTCATGTTAGGGAGGCACAGTTTCTCGTGGTCATCTAGCTACCCATTCACTTCTTTCAGACAGGCGATCTTTCCGCCTCTCCTCGGAAGAGTTACTCACATTATACATGGTCTACAATAGCAACAACGGTAGGTATAAAAAGAATCGTGCAATTGAGGCCTATGGCAGGGAAAACACGACGCATTTTGTGTGTCAGCGACACGGTATTCTCCTAGACTACCTGCTATCATTGGGCTTGGCCTTGACGTAGTCGCTGGAGCAACTCAGTATGGCCAGAGATAGCAAAAAGGCGACCCAGGTCACAAGACCAAAGCTTATAGATGCCTTAAACACCATGCAGAGACCAGGGTGTTGGCAAGTTGTACTAAGCATCTGCCGAATCATTGCGACAGAGCCTGCGAACCAAAGCAGGGTGGTGAGGGCCGTTAGGATGATCGCGACGAAGCTGTGATAGAAACGCGTGGCTCTGGTAGGCGCGATGGAAATATAGACTATAACCAGCAAAGACCACACAGAGGCGAAGAGCAAGATGCTAGAAGCTGCTGAAATAAAGCTGCCATATCCATGGGAGTTTTCATGCGATTTTTCGGCAACTTTTGACAGGAGTACTGTTAGTTGGCCAGCCAGAAAGGTCAAAGGGGGCTAGCTTTTGTCTCGAATCGCTATGAAAGGGAGTAACTGACCATAACTGTTCAGTCCAAAGTTTGTGATGGCTAGAACCGCCAACACAGCATATGCTATAGGTGGGATTTTGGTGGCCATTAAAGAACTTGAATCAATATTGTGGTTTGGTACAGTACGTGTTACCTTTGTGGTTGAGCAAGTTCGGCGGCAGGCTGTCGTAGATAGGCAAACATCCTGATGGTAGCAGCTGATTGCGCTGAGTGAAATATTTATGGAGTATTCTGAATTTGAGTATATGCATGAGAGTGGGGTCATTTATAAGCCATCATCAAGTAATAGTAGAACTCGTTGGTTATGGCTACTTCAGACTGGCCTCTTACACACGTGTATCCTATAAATGTCTGAAAGGCTACGTAATTTCTAATATCCACTCCAGCCACCAAATGTGTGTGGGAAAGAACCCCTCTAGTGGGTAAATGCCAAACAGGCTACTCAGCTGGACGCCGGCGATATCTAACCCATAAGGGACATATTTTGTGCGCTTCGTCAGCCGTTCGAGGCGTCCCCACCCAGCATAATAGGCATTGATATATCTGCTTGATTGCATATAACCATCTCGACGTGGTAAAGCTGCAAGCACTACGGAGTACATATTGTCAACTGGCATGGTGGCTCAGTGCGAGCCAAAGCCTGGCCGTATCCACTTCTCAGACCGCCTGGAAAGATTCCCTTATCGCTGCCCACACTGTCCTATGTCCGACACTTCCGCGGTATAGACCATGCTATTCACCCTTCTTCTTATCTTCTCGCTGGATTTTCCTTATTGCAGGGTGGATTTCGCAGCTTAGCCATAGGTGTAGGGTTAGCTTTTCCAACTAACACCATTAGTATAGCTATGCCCCACAGAACATTCACCCCTTCCATCAACATCCGTCCCCTCTATTCGTCCACCTCCTATAGATTATATAATATAATTATCCGCTTATACTAACTATTATTGCGATTTTACTATATTATATAAGAGTATATATAGGATCTAGCCTTAACTATTCTACTATAGTATATATTATATTAGCTATAAAGTCTCTATTCTACTATATAAGCTCCCTAAAGCTCTTAATCCTATATAACATCTTAGTAATATAAGATATATAATATACTATAAACTTCCTTAGCCTTTCTAGGGATTTAGTGTTATAATAGAATTATACTAGTATAATAATATCTAAATTTCTTATTTAGTTAAGCTAAAAACTATATAGGTATATATATAATTTTTATATAGATAAGTCTACTAGCTTTTCTATACTATAATACTCTATAAAAATAAAGATCTTTATTAGTAAAATAAAAATATTAGAATACTCTATATCTATATCTATATTAAGGAGGAAAACTAAGCTTAGTTTATTCTTATTACTATATTTAGCTTCTTTCTTAAACCTATCCTAGTATAAATAGGATAGTATACTATTACTACCTATAGCCTTATACTTTAATATATCTAGCTTTATTTACCTAATAGGGCTCTTTATTATTATTACTATTAGGTATACTAGAGAAGGTAGTTTATAGTCCCCTTTATATATAAACTTAGTAAATATAATAAAGGTATCTTCCTCTATATAAGTAAGTAAGCTCTATATAGCTATTTTATACTTTACTAAATAACCTACTAACTAGTATATAGTAAGTATTACTCTAGCTTATTACTAATATAGTATATATTATAAACTTAGTTTATTTAGGGTTAACTAAAAATATAAATATAGGTAAGTTAATAAACCTAGTTCCTCTTTTAGTTAAATATAGTTTTAGTTATAGAGCTCCCTATATTTTATATAATATAGATAATATACTATATAGTATAATTATTTACTATATAATTAGGATATTATTCAATAGTTAATAAGATAATATAAAGATATATACTCTACTATAGGGGTTAGTAAATAAAGGGGGAAGAACTATAGTATTAATTTACTATATTTTATATTCTATTACTATACTTAAGTAGGGTAGATAAACTAAGGTATTAGGTATTAAGCTATATATTTTCTTAATCTATATATATTATTATATAGATTATACCTAGACCTACCTTTACCCCTTAAGGGTAGTCTATACTATAGTATAGTAATATACTACTACCCTATATTAGTAAGGGGCTTTCCTTATACCTAGTAATAGTACTATTATACTAAAGGTAATAATAAATATAATTCTCTTCCTTTACTAGGACTAGTATACTATATAATATAGTAGCTAGATAGATAGTATATATATAAGTTTATAGTAAGTTAAGGTTCTAAGTACTACTATAAGTATAGTACCTTCTTATTATAATAGGGACTTATTTACTTTCCCTTTATCCCTTTCTTTTTCTTTAAATTATAGTATATATGTCCTAACTAGGATAGTAGTTAGTATAGCTCTATAATATCCTAAAATAGTTCTAGGTTCTAGTACCTACTATTTAGTTAGTATATAAGTAATATAATATAAGGTAATTTATAGGCTAGTTTATTTACTAGATTACCTATAAACTATACTACTACTAAATATAATAATACTAAAGTAAAAGAATTATACTAGTACTTATTAGTTAACTAAGAGGCTAAAGCTAATTAAGAATAAGGAAGTTACTTTTTATAGTAGCCTATTACTATAGTAATAGGCTACTCCCTATAAGCTTATATAAGCCTAAGTCCCTTTTAAGGCCCTAACCTATATCTAGTAGTATAGTATAAATTACCTATTAGATTAAGTATGGGTAGCTAAGCTCTTTAATATCTTTAAAACTACTAGTATAGAGAGAGAGGCTAAGGAGAATTACTTCCTTATATAATATAGTGTTAAAGGTATCTAGTATATATATAATTACCTAGGGTAACTAGATATATATACTATCTACTAGTAATATACTAACCCTATCCTATTATTTAATAACTAGAATAAGGTAAACCCTAAGGAAAAGGGTAAGGTAATAGCTAGCTAGTACTAAATAGCTATAATAATTAAGCTTCTTAAGGAGATAAGTCAAGGAGTAGAATAGCTATAGTAGATATATGTATTCTATAACTAAGGTATATATATATAATAAGGGTAATATATACCCTTACCTATATAATCTTCTTATTTCTAGTATATATTAACTTATATAGATACTATAAAGATAAACTAATACCTAGCTTACTAGGGTAGCTATATACTAACCCTATAGATATAAAGCTAGCTAATAACTATAGTTAGGTTTAGATACTCCTTATAGATACATATAAATATAATAGAAACCTCTTTAGTAGTATTAAGAAGGATATTAAGTAATAGATAACTAGTATTATATATCTTAGTAGTAAGGCATTCCCTCTTTCCTAGCTTACTATACTATAGAAGAATAAGTAATAGTAGCTAATAATTATATACTAGTACTAGATATTATTTAGTTATACTCTTTTCTAGATCTTAATATAGGAATAGCTAACTAGCTTATTAGTAAATAGTATATATATTAAGTTAGATAGATACCTTAATAGTTACTATATACTAGTTAATATATTTTCTACTATAGTTTTAGTTTACTATACTAAATAATATACTTTATACCTTAAAGGTATTACCTCTAATAGCTACTAAGGCTATATCTCCAGTAGACTAGAATAAGCTAGTAGGCCTATAAGATAAATATAGGATACTATCTAATTAGGTTATTAACTTGTTTTATCTATACTAAGAGGGAGAGACTAATATGTCTATCCTAGACTAATATAATATAGTATAATAATACTATTAAGGCTTCCTAAAGAATACTACTAATATAGCCTATTATAATACCTTTTATCTATTATACTAGTAGCCTAACTATTACGAATGAAGGTTATACAAGGCAGCCTAGGGGCGGCCCAAAGCCAAGACCCGGAGGGGTTAGCCAAGAAGGACCCTACAAGGCACCCAATTAGGACACATAGTGTGTTGGGGCAGAAAAACACACAACACAACGTCGGGCGTGGGCGAAGCCCACGCCTCTTGACCTAGCACGACGTCGCGCTACAGGATAGGCTACAACAGCCATTCGGGCGCATCCCGGCTGCCAACAGTATCTTGGTGGTGGGTGGTGCGCTCATCAAAAACTCTTCGGGAATCGATCAATTAGGCCACGAGAGAATAGAATCTCTTTTATTAAGGTTATTGACGAAGGTTGTATATAGTTATTCTAAGCAGTAATAACGGCAGTGGTAGGTGGCCGAGGGCCTACGCCTAGGCGCTAATTAGTAGCCACTTATAAGAAGCTTTAAGATAATTAATAAAGGAATTAATTAAATAATAAAATAAAGAGTAAATAGAATGATAATCCTAGCTTAATTAAGTGTATAGGCTAGCTATAGTATTTATACCTTTTTGGTATAGTGAATTTCCCTAGGCTACCCTATAGCCGCCTATGACTTCTGTGCTGACACGAGTCTATAGGCACCTCTGCAAGCGACGTCTCTTTCCCTAACATAATAGTTATATAACTATAAGGAAGTACTTAGGGTACTTAACATTAAGCAATATAAGTAATACTTATAATACTTAAGGCTAAGTAGTATAAACTATAACTATAATAAAGAAATAGATAAGTACTTAAGAAGAAAGTATTCTAATAACTAGATAGTCTAGATCTCTATTAATTAATCTAAGTAATAGTTCTACTATTAAGAGTTAATCTCTTAATAGACTTATATACCTATAATACTATTATAAACTACTTATAGTTACCTTATAGCTATTTAACCTGATTTACTTCCTAAGAAATAGACTTTTTATAACTTAAATTTAAACTATTATTATATTTTAATTAATTCTATTTAGTAAATTACCTTAAAACCTTAAGTAATAATCTAAGATATTTATTAAAAATAAAAGTACTATTAACCCTAAAGATATTATTAAATAATTTACTATAAGACTTACTAAGCTTAAGAGATAGAACTAAAGCCTTCTTAACTAATAGAATAAGCTTTGTAATATACTCTAGTAATAAAAGAATACTCTACCTCTAATAATAATTATAAAATATAATATACTAAAATTCCTAAAGCCTAAACTATATAATAGCTATAAGGGAGATATAAAGAACTTCCTTACCTAAGCTAAGGCTTATCTTAAGGTTAATAAAAATACTATTATTAGCTTTAAGGTAAAAATCTTATATATTAATAACCTCTTAATTAATAAAGCTATAGAGTAATAGGAACTAACCCTATAAAACTTCTTAGAAAATAAAAATAACTCTATTTAAAATATTAATATAGTCTATATTTTTAGAGAGTATAAAAACTTTAAAGATAGACTCCTTAGTATATTTAGAAACCCTAATAAGTATAAGCTTACTATCTATTAGTTTATTAATCTTAAATAAACTAAATTAATCGTCTATAATAATAACTTTTTCTTTATATTATCTTAATTAATAGGTTTTATTTATAATTACTTATTTTACTTATAAAATTTCTTTTTACTCCTAATTAAGGAAGTTTAATATAAAATAAAATAATAAAATACTTAATTAGACTAAGTATTATTATTACCTAGAGATTAATTTACCTTAATTAATCTATTATAAGTATAGTTTATTATATTATATAAGTTAGACTTAAGGTTCTTATAGATAACCTATTAGTAAAAGTTATAAGGATCTATTCCTAGCTTTTACTTTTAAAAAAGATCTTATAGATTAAAAATCTTTAAGGTAGACTTATAAAAAAGTTCCTTTTTATATATACTCTATAATAATGTATACTTTTTAATAATAAGTTAATTTAGGTAATATTTACTATTAAAACTAAAGATTTATTAAATCTTTTTATATTTAAAGTAATTATTATTAGTAACTTTCTTAGCCTAGTAAATCTTATTCTTTTTATTAGTTATTAGAATACTAAGTATATTAACTTATTTTTAGTAATATTCCTTATTTTCTTTAGCTATTACCTATATTAATAATAATATATTAAAAAATAGTTATTCTTTTTCCTAGTAAGGGGAGTTCTTATTAATCTATTCTATTAGAATACTATATAGGGTAAGTAGCTCTTAGTATTTAGTATTATTAGGGCTAAGGATAAAGATAGAATTAGTATAAGTAGTAAGGTCTTTATATATCTATATCTTAATATAGCTTAGTATATTTTAAAAAGGGAATTCTAATATAGTAAGGTATTTAAGCTATTCTTAATTAGTAGATTTTATAACTTAGGGGCTATTCTATATACCTCTTATAGCTATAGTTTAGGCTTTATATAAGTTACCTTAGTATTAATAAGGAGTATATAGATTACTATATTTATTAATATAGATTCTTAAATACCTCTTTTAATAATAAAACTATAAAGTATTATAGGCTTAGAATCTTATTTTAGTATAATACTAAAGTCTTTTATATTACTAGGTTATATATATCTATAGGTACTTATAAGGTAAAAGGTAGAGAGTATAAGAGAGGTATATATAATAAATAAATATATAGTAAATAAAGAACTTAAAAATAAGTTAGAAGTATATTTACTACCTAAGCTATATAACTATTAAAGTTACTTATTAACTAATAGTAATAGATATATAAATAAAGTATACTTTTATTAGTTATATTTATAGTATTAATAATAAATAAAAAGCCCTATAAAAGGTTAATAAATTATTTACCTTATTTTATTTCTTATATAAAATTTAGTTTAATACTTTATTTACTAGTCTCTAAGGGTCTTTATATATATATATTATTATTATACTTATAGCCTAGTAAGATCTTTAGGTATTACTATATTATCCTAATATCCTAATATAATATACTTAACCTCTAGGTTCTAGATCTTAGATATAATTATATATTACCCTATAGCTATTTATAGCTATAACCCT
Organism: Paracorniculantispora psalliotae; assembly: GCA_002796755.1. Taxonomy (NCBI): domain Eukaryota; kingdom Fungi; phylum Ascomycota; class Sordariomycetes; order Hypocreales; family Cordycipitaceae; genus Paracorniculantispora; species Paracorniculantispora psalliotae. The sequence goes on from PHFE01000103.1 coordinate 19,524, forward strand.
ACTTTATACCTATAACCCTAGGATACTATAGTAATACTATCTAATATAATAAAAATATAATAAATATAATATTATAATAATTAATACTATATATAATTTCTTTATTATATACTTATCTCTTTTTTTATTTTACCTACCTATATAGCTTATTCTCTTTTAATAAACTCTACCCTAATTATATAATAAACTCTACCCTATGTGGTTTTATAGGGTAGCTAGTTTTTTTTAATAAACTCCTAGTAGAGTTTATTATTATATTAGTAATAGCAGTGCGGCAGTCCCTGCATAGTATTACCTTATACTAGTCGTTATAGTAGACGTGCTTATCTATAGTAGTAGATATTGCGAATGCCGTCGTCTAATAAAAGCCGATGTGCGTAAAATGACTAGAATGGCTCTATAAAGTAACCTAGATAACTACATTAAATAAATTCTATTGCGTTACGCACACGTTCAATTAGCACATCTTATTTTACATCCGGTCAGACACTAATCACCTAACCCTACTACTAAACCTAAGTACTCTAGTTTAACTAAATGGGTAATTAGTAGTCCATATCTATTAACACGTTCTCATTGACAAAGCTCGGGCCACGTTAGGTGGGGCCACACTAAAATCAGGGTCCTAATGTCAATGACAATAGCTACGAATAATACCTAGGCTAGCTAAACTATACCTATCTTTAATATTTAATAACCTATAAATAATGCCTAGGCTAGCTAAACTATACCTCTCTTTAATAATTAATAACCTATAAATAATGCCTAGGGTCTAACTAATAATATATATAACTATAGAGTTAGACTACTATACTGTAACGGTCCAAGCTAAGTATTTTGACAACCTGACTGGGCGACTACTACGAGTATCGTAAAGCTAAAGAAGAAGAAGAAAAAGGAGAATGGAGAGCTCA
>PHFE01000104.1:1015-11739 GCA_002796755.1 Paracorniculantispora psalliotae
TTGGGATGCGGAGAAACTTAGCTCGGTCAATTTTCTTTCCGTTGATCGTGCCTATCGGTGCAGCATGTCGGCCAGCGGCAAACGCAGTCTTCCAGGTCTCGACAGTTGGGTGCTGTTTTTCTAAGGTCACGGATGAACTTTGGAAGCAAGCTGCCATAAGGGCAACTGGAGAAGAGGCGGTGACTGATGGTGTTGGGTATGATTGGGATTGCACTTTCACGTTTTCATTCTTGCGAGTATCAGGTAGCATACTAGGAGGGGACGTCTCCCATCCGTTCGCATCCTGCCGTTGTGGGGTTCCCCCTTGGGGTGAGATGTTGGGATTTTCTCTTAGGAGATCTTCTCCAGACCCCGGCGCATGTGCAACCTTGTGGGGATCCTCAGTTACAGACGGTGCTACTTGCATGTTCCGGTGGTCCTCGGCCCAGCTAAGAGCATCTTGCCCCATAGCTTCTGTAGGTTCTGAGTTGCCTACCCTAGCCTTATCATCAACTCCTCGCTCCATACTCATGTCCCACTCACATTCGGTACTAAACACCAAATCATCTTCTCCTTGGGGATCCTCTTCTAATGCGTCTTCAGTGTGTTCTGGTTCTTTAATCTCTTGGAGGAGACTCATTAGCTCCTCTCGAGTGAGTTCTCGGATATCATCTTTCAATTGTTCGAGATTTCCACTGAAATAATCGTCTTCGTTAAAGATCACATCTCTCGTTGAGATGACTTCACCCAGCCATGGATTCCAAATCGGGTAGATATTTGTTGATTGGTAACCCACAAGATAGCCGATCCAGGCTCTCGGATTTAGTTTCTGTCGACGTTTTCTCTTGGCCATGGCGTCTTTGGTCATCGCAAATGCTTTACAGCGGTATACGCGAAGGTGGCGTAGGTCTGGCTTGTATTGCCGGTCGGCAATGCCATCGCGGTTGGCAAGGAAGGTGAAGAACCGTGCATACGGTGATTCCCATCGATAAATATACGTTGGCGTTCGATTGTACAAGTACACAGCTGCTTTTAAATTTTCAACCCATAGATAGGTCGGCAATCCGGCTCCGATTCTCATTGCACGCGCCTTAATCTCTAACACACCCCCGGAGCGTTCAGCGCCTCCGTTCTGAGCCGGAGTATATTCCGCAGAAGGCTCGATCAGAATAAATAGAGATTCCAGCCAGCTGCACACTCGGTGCCGCTTTTCATAGATTTCGTTATCGCATTCTATCACGCGTGGCTTGAGTTGATAGCGTCGGTCCATAATGCCGAATAATATTTCAAGCGCCGTCTGAATTGTTTCTGCCTTACGGTCGCCATGGTAAAAGTCCCAGACGTAACCAGACCAGCGATCAGTGACGAACATTACCGAGCAGTTTCCTTCATGATCTTCATCAAGGTCGTGAGAGTCGATGGCTAGTCGTAGTCCTGGGGCGTTTTCCGTGTCTCGTGGCTTACGACTGATTTGTCGTTTCGCCTTGGAGACACCACAGTGATCACATTCAACCGTAGTGAGGCCTTTAATCTTTGCTCCCGTTGAGCAGTTGACTAGGTGTTCGAGTGCTTCCGGGCCGGGATGACCGAGTCGAAGGTGCCACTTCCTAGCCTCTGCTTTGGAGGCTTGTCGCCCCGTCCAGGAGTTGAAAGTATTACGTCTTGTGAAGAACGACTGGCGTGATGTTTCTCTTGGAATGTGTTCTAGGACAAACTGGTCTTCTATGTCGAGGACCTTGCAGACCATTTGTCCGTTGGATGCCCTGAGACAATTTTGACTCAGGCGGTTATCCCACCAGTATCCATGTTTTCGCAATTGACGAAGGGAAACCAGGTTGGCTGCGAAGTTTTCGCAGAACGCCACGTTACGTAGTCGCATAAGGCTATAGCCTCCTCTTTGTCCTTGGACCCGTATGTCCACATCACCATATCCTTGGATAGGTACACGGTGGTCTCCAGCAGTTACACAATCTCCTGCCAATGCTGTGCGGAAATTGTTAAACCGACTGATCTCGTTGAAGATATGAATTGTTGATGCAGAGTCCAGTAGGGCGGAATTTTTCAAAGGGTATTGCGTAATGGCGAACGCGGTATGGGGCGAGTGACCGGTAAAGAATGAGACATGCGCGGCAGTGCTGTATGTTCCAACGCGTCGCACTAGTCAATCCTGTTCTGTGTGGTCATCACTCTTAGATTTTAACCGCCGCTTGGCCACTTCTGCGAAGGTAGCATCATTGGAAAGTCGATATTCAATACCAGCTTTGATGGTCGGATTTTCTCGAAAGTGGTGTGGCGCCTTGTCTTTTTTCATGTAGAAGCAATCCGGGATGTCATGGCCTCTGATGCTGCACGCATAGCACCTTCCTTTGTCTAGATAATTGCCATGATCCTGATTGTCTGAGTTTTCACGGTTTGGTTTCTTGTTGGGACCAGACTCCTTTTCCTGCTTATTCGTTGCTTTCCTTTTCTGTCCTCTGCGTCGGTCCGTCCGTTGGTTTTCGGACTCATCCTAGGCGGAGTAGATTTGTCGTCGTCGAGCGCAGAGGTAGGACCAAAAGCTCCCTTTTGGACTCGAGAAGTCTGTTTCTTGAGTAGGTTTTGCACATCTGCTTCGTCATAGAGGGATGCCGCTACTTCTTTGTAGTCGAGTTCGTCGCTTCTGATTGCTTCGCGGTGTCCATTTCGGAAGGATGAACCCCAAGCGGGTAGCACGTCTTTGACTGCTTTGCTTACATCCTTCAGCCAGTCGGCTGAATGAGCAGCGTCAGCTACCTCTCGTATTTTGGCGTAGGCGAATGCCTCCCTCCACTGTTTGATCCAAGCTTCAAAGTCCTGTGGTGCCTTTTTCAGTGGCTGAATTGTGCGCTGGTATCTTTCGCGTGCCTTGCTGCGCAGCTGGACATTGTCCGCGCAGACTGATGTTTTCAAATTGATATACCAGTCGCGAATTGTATCTTCGGCATTGCAGCAGGTTGTCCACAGATGATCGCTGATTGACTCCTCAACCCATGTTCGAAGCTTGCTTATAGATGACTGCTTTTCCTTGAAGTCTCGGAGCTCTTGTGTTCGGATTCGAACCTCCAAGTCATATGCCGATCTATCCGCTGGGAGAAGCTCAAACACTCCTCGTGCTTTGAGGGTGGGATGTGCCCGTTCAAGCAATTGTGGAGAATACTGGTGCTGAAACGAAGAGTCGAAGGTTGGTGAACGGTCTCTGTCCATTGTCTTTCGGCTTCGTCCCGCGCTGGGAAGTCGACTCCCTTGGTCACTTGGGTTAAAAAGTTCCCGTCTAGGGTATTTGGCAACATCTGGCATGGGTGGCTCTGATTCGAGCTCGTCATCGGTGTCTGGGTTGACAAACTTCCAGATGTTATCACTAATAGCTCGAGCCTTAAGCTTTTCGTTCCAAGATTCCCACTCGTCTGGGCCTTGGAGAGTCATTTTTGTTGATTTATCCGTGGGTGCCATTATATCTCATATGTTTTGCGCGGATGGCTCGAAAGCGAATGAGACTCTTAATTGTTAGAAATACGATGGCACCAATGGTAGGGTAATTTTTGTTATTGTTCTTAAGTATATCTTCTGTACTCTCTCTCTTCAAGCTTGAAGGATTCGAGTCTCTTATATGTATTGAATAAGTTTCCCAACCACCGGGTTTCCGGTGGTTGGCCAGCCTTCCAATCTTATGGTCACGATTCAGAAAATCTAACACTTCTCTGTAACTGGTACTTCCAGACTCCAGAGTCCGACAATTACCTCCTCATCAGCAATTACCCTACAGCGACATCTCTTTTTTGTGGCATCAAGTACTTGACGACTTGACAGCCCTTAAACTTGGTTGATTGAATGACGGCCTCGAACTTGAATTGATAAGTTGACTTGACAAAATGTCAAACTTGATTGGAAAGTGCCAAGTTGGAGCTTGACTGTTAGCCACACTGGTATTTACCGCGCACCACGTTCAGACCGTTTCCTTGGGGCTGACTATTGTGTTAGCACTCTTTGCTTATTTAGACTTGCGATTTACCCTTGCGCACTTACTTGAAAAAGGCAAACGAAGCCCTGACGAGGCTTGGTTGATTCATGTACTCGCCCACGTCCTTTTCGGCACAGTCCACCGTCGTGCTGGTATTTGTGTCATGATTTGTCGACTCCACGCCCACCACACCGTCCGTGTAGACCTGAAGCCCGATTATATCACTTAGGCCCTGCTTCTCGAGCAACAGACCCAGCTCTGTGACAAAATCTTGTGGTGGTGCCGGCAGCTTCTCCGATGCCGGCAAGCGCTTGTACTCATACGGGTAGAGTCTCTTATTATTAAAGAGCCACGTGCAGGGGTGGATGTTGGCGAAGTCCCTGGACGCCTTGGCCTCGCCGTTGAGCTCAATATTTCGCTCGTCAGGTTGGCAGTCAAAGTGACGATGGTTCACACACGCACTAAAGGTGTGCTCGACGCCGTGGCGGAGGAAGCAGTCCCGGATGACGGTATTGACAGCTGCTTGGGCGTTGACTTCTTCAAAGCGCTTCTGCGCGATGTGCAGGGCGGCAGGGACGATTGAGTGGTAGACCTCATGGTCATATTTAGCAAGGGCAATGCTGTGCGACATGATTGCAGAGTTACGCAGTCGAAAACAGTGGGTGTATTGACAAGTAAGAAACAGGAGGAAAAGAGAGATTGAGTTGAGCAGAAGCCCAAAGAATTGAAAGAGAAGGGGGGAAAGAGCGGGTACTTCACAAGACACATTTGAGAGGCCCTTCATGTCCCAGAGCAAGCTATATGCACCATCCAGCATTGACTTCATCCTTGTGACTTGGATTCTGCAAGTTGCACACAACGCCGCACAACAAGTGATAATGCGGAGCAAAAAGAAAAAAAAAACGTCACCGGCGGCTTCAGTGATCGCGCAGCGGTTTCGGAAACACAGCAGACACCAAGAAGCTGAACAATTTTACGACGCTATTTTACAAATATACTCCGTCACCTGTCAATGTGGTCAATGTGTCATCACCCTACAGGCTGGTCATTAAAATCTGTTTGATAGACCTTTGACGGTACAGTATACTCTGTCTGAGATGCTTTCACATTCGTTCAGAGGAAGTCCGTCGGCCAAGGAAACAGGGCGGTGTGCAGAGCAGTCTGTCTAGGGAACGCGCGGGGATCCGACACAACCTCTCTGCTAAAAAGAAACTGAAACTGTATAAGGATTGACTTCCTGGGCTGGACTAACTGAAAGATCAGGCTAGCTAACGTTAAGACTCTAGAAGACCGCCGTAGCTTGAGCTTCTGCGTCTCGCATCTGAGTTCAGATTCCCTATCCTTGGCTTTTGCTCTTAAATAGAACGTAAAGAAACGGAAATATTGGTTGTATACTTTTAATTCTGGCGAGAATGAAATAATTACCGTAAGAGAGTGAGGTAAGGGGAGGGCCGGTAGGCCTGCGCCGTTGATCACTCCGGCTATAGGCGGAAAGGGAAAAGAAAACAAAACCAAAAGGGAATGAGTGAGTATGCAGCTGTTTTTTCTTCTGTAGTCAATGACTCATCAATGTGTATTGCGTCGTGGAGTGACTCCGCGGAGCTGGACCGTCTCGTCTGCGACGTACACCATGCATATGACGGAGCTGGGGCATCTCACGTCAGGTCTTACGTACAGTATATTCACAGAAAACACCCCTTTCGCTTCGCGTACTTGAAGAAGACGGCAGCTGATGCATTCCGATTATAAAAAGGACAGTCTCTGCCGCCCAAGCTGTTACTCTATTTTTTCTCACACTCAACTTCACCACCTACAATTACAACCACCCTTACCGCTCAAAAGGTGCATAACAGTTCCCTTTCCAACCTCGCTCCTATTCCGAGATATCCGTACTAATTCCCAGTTCAGTTATCATGTCTCCCTCGCAGACCGCGAACGTTATCGCCCCTGGCGTCAAGGTTGCTAGCTACTGCGACCTTGGAGCCGAGCCTTTCCAATGCTAAATGACGAAGACGTTATCGATATTGCTTCATTTGTCGTGGACTCTAGTAATCAATGGGGCGTTTTTTCTTTTTAAAAAAATAATAGCATTTATCACTCTGTCGGTTTAGGTAGCATTAGCATCAAGTAAGCGATATACTAAAGCCCTTGAGAAGCTACCTGTCAGTGAAGCGAATGGCGTGATACTAAGGCATGCTTGTCTGTTTGTCTCCGCGAGATGTGTCTTAATCCAGTTCGCTTATACTTTTTACTATATCTGTTAGTGAAGTTAGACGTAAATCTCATCTGCAGTGATACGTTAAAGACGACGAGAACTAAGGCCCGAAATTTTCAAAGGATTCGTCGGACCATTTTCCAGCGACCTCATGACCACGTGACCAATAACAATGGAGGTCTCCTTGTCACTTAGCCTGCCGGATTGCCGTGGAAAATAAAACTGAGATGAGGGAGACGGAAGTTCAGCTCCGTTGTGCCGTGTCTCACCGTGCCGTGTCTCGCGCTGTGTCTCGCGCTGTGTCTCGGTGTTTGCACCACCAGATACAGTGAACCAGAAGCTTGTTTCATTTTGTAGAGATCGTCCTACAACTATATGGCCATCTCAGGTTCGCCCCTGCGGCTTCGGACCGTCACGGGCTGGTCGCTAGCGCCCCCGGATCGAATGGGAAAGGGTCATTTAGCTTCATATTGTCATCGCACCATTCAGCTCATCACTAATGCACCTATCACCTCCTCATAAAAACTCATGAGTGAGTCAAGTGGGTCCAAACTTGAGCTTACTCAAACGCCCAGGTATGATCGTGGGGTAGTTATGTTTCGTTGAATTTCGCCAACGAAAGCTTTAAGCCGTATTACACCAATGGATACCGCTAGCCCAATCGTGCTCAAGCTAGTCAACATCTTGGTGACGATTACCCACACTTACTAACTCAGCCCCTGGCAGGCCGGGCCGTTGAACGTAAAGGTAAAACAAAGTATAGCAGTCGCGAAATTTTCTACTTACTTCTCAATGAAATCCAGTCATCACGGCCGTTTTTTTTAGCGGCCAACTAGCCCGTATGCTCAGTACCATAAATATGTGTTACCAGCATCGTGATGTCTTCCCTGCAAGTCGAGTCTGATGAGCTTAATACCAATTACGTTGGCAGGATAAATAACAAGACTTACGCGCATATCATGTACTGGCTTAATCATAGTTCTCTTCAACACTGCGATATTTAGCACATAGCCTATTGCCTATCCCTCGCCTTCGTTATCTCCAGATGCGATGCGTATTTATTCTCTTGTCGTCGTTGGAGTCGCAGCCGTAACTTCTGTTACTGCCCTGTCCCAAGCCCCCTTCCAGCAAATTGTTGATAGCATGAGGTCGATTTCCAAGAAGTCCGTCGCTCTTCAATATACGGCAGAGAGTATCTCCGCTATTAACGGTCCTCTAATTACAACTGGGCAGGGGCCATTTCCTGTAAAGTCTTCGCCGGTACGCCCGCTTTCAGTGACTGATGTTCGTTGCAGACCATTATCTCGGGTCTCACTGAGATTAATCGGGCAGCCGATCTTCTGAGCCAGCAACTTCAGAACAGGAAGGCATTGCCAAAGCCTACCGCTGCAGATAATATTTTTAATGCTTACAGTACAGTGCGTTTGTGGATGGAGATGGCGTACTTACTGATTCTAATTTGGCAGTAGCTTGTCCAGACTCAACAAGCGTTGCTAGACATTATGATTCGCAAAGCTCAGCTCTTCACCGCAAATCCGGTGATTGGAATGCCAGTTGCCGGTATTCTTCGCCAAGTGAAGGAGACTGAAGAAGTGAGTGGTTCTCTTGATTCATGTCGTGAAAAATACGCTAACCCAAGCAGCAAATGGCTATGTCACTCAATAAGTTCGTCAGTGCGCATAGCAAGGGCATAGCCTCGAAGGCAAAATCTCTCACCAGCACCTTTGATTTGGCCATTGGACGATACGAACAGGTTCCAGGTGCTTAACCGGAGTGGGGCTCGTGCTAAAATACTACGTCACACCTTGCACTTGAGAGCAGTGGTGCAAGGCGTACAATCAGCCGGAGGCTGCGCGTCTGTGGGCGGGTGAAGTCCCGTACATACGTAGTCAAAGCAGTCTAGCAGTCACTATATCATCGGTAATCCCCTACCATATATTTACCATGCGCTCTACGTTCCGGAAATCATGTTATTCTCACGGGTAGCATCGAGTAAAGTTACGTGACCGTCGTGTAGGGATTCTGGCTGAGGACTTGTCGTTTTCGCAGTTGCTGGTCCCTCATTTTCATCTTGACCCCTTCCGGCGGTGACGCATATGTAAGATGATTGCGGTCAAAGGGCGCATCCAGCATTAAGCCCTGCAGCGTTTTCACACGAGACACGGCTACGTAGCTCAATCCAGTTTGAAAGTCACGGCATGACAGGTCCGTCACGATCCTGTCCTCTGTGATGCTCTGTGACTTGTGGACCGTAATGGCGTAGCACACGATCAAGGGAAACTGGGTGCGAGTGCAAAGCGTCGCTCCAACAAGGAAGTCTCTGTCTACCGGCAGAATCGGGACAATCTTCCTGCCATCCGTCGTGGTCAGGAATGTCGGGCCGGTATATTTGTCAAACTCCATCATGATGGCACATGGTTGGTCTTGCATGGGGTCGGCTCCGGGTGCCCAGGCGATGTCATACACCGTGCCGCGGGCCCCGTTGCAAAGGCCAACCTGCTGCCACAGGTTGCACGTCAGCATCAGACGGGCACCAATGCAGAGCAAACACTCTGTCCTTGACCACTGGCCAAACTTGCTTCCAGACCGCCACTGGTAGGCCGTCATCCCCAGGTGCTTTCCAGTCTTTGGCTGTATTGAGCTGACGTTCAATCTCCTCCATGGTGAGTTCCGGCATAGGTGCCGCTGTAGCTAGGGGTTGGGAGACCTCCTCTTCAATATCGTCGGGAAGAGGTGGAAAGAAAGTTTTTAGCAGCTCCTGGGCTCGGTCCTTGTTGCCTGTGGCATATGATCCGTCCGTTTTGCGCAGCTGCGGCACCTTGCCAAAAGCTGCATCTTGGCCAGACTTCAAGTACTTTGCTACCTGCCAGATGTTGTCGTTGTCAGCCAGGAATTCATTCCAATGATTTTTCTTCTGTTGTCGGATTGCATCGTGGTACTGTTTTGCCGCTACCTTTGCAGCGTCGTCGAGCGCCGCGGTTCTGCATCCTACGCGCCGCGCGCTTCTGGCCTTGTTCCGCCAATGTGTATAAATCCGACGCAGTTGGGTGAGGTCTTCTGTCGACCATCGCTACTTGACCAAAAGGTACGAATCCGTACCTGGTCATAGTGTATAGTGGTTTATATGCCAACTTCGCTTCGCGACTGAGGAAGGCTTGGCAGCCTTGGCTCTTGGCGTTAATGTATGGATAGCCTCACACACGGCGGACATAAGTCTGTCTGTCATCTGTTGCACATGCCTTCCGATGGCATGTTCTCCAGAGCTTGTGCAATTTTTGTCCTAATTCCTTTCCAAGGCGCGCTCTTAAGGAGAAGCCGCTCTTGCCGATGTTGCTCAGGGACCGTCACGTCAAAGACGGTTTCTATTGCTTGGTGGTCTGAGCCGTGATCTGTTTTCAGAATTGAGCATTTGATCACATTTGTTGCTAAGTCTCCCGACGCAAGGGACAGATCGATGGTGGATTCGTATTCACCTCCCTTCCAGGTCTTGGTACCTCTTGGGAGTAAACTGCTCAGGGCCAAGTCGTTCATAAGGTTGATAATGTCATCAGCTTCTCCTTGCCTCAGCCAGGACACATCGTCGCCACCCCAGAGCTGATCGTGGCGGTTGAAGTCTCCCGCAATCACAACATCTACTACATTCCCACTTCTTCCTCTAACCTCTCTGACTACTTTACGCAACTTGCCGCAAGTCTCGGTCAGAGCCTGCGCCTCACCACCTTTCACATACACCGACACAACCAAGATATGCCGATCCGGAAGCTTCACAAGTACCGCAGTTAAGTCAGGTGACTCTATGGGAACTTGCTCAGCCTCCAGATCTTTTCTCACCCAAAGCATGCTTCGAATAGGCCACCTGCCTACGTCCCTGATGATGGATGGCACCATCCTTGTCCATTTGTGATGTACCATGGGGGCGGTGAGGAGTTGTTCCTTGACCTTCCATGCCCGCGGTTCTTGAATTGATATCACTGCTGCATCATGGGTATCTTCGTCGTTCATTAAGCTCTCATGTGCTGCATCTCCTTTATGCACATTAAGCTGGATCACTCGTAGGGGCTTACTCATTATGAGATGGGTAGAGCCTCCTGCAGCTTCTGCTAAACGATTCATGAGGCCCGCCGCACAAGACACATTTGGCAATAGTGTCGCTGCAACGGCTGTGGTGATGGCCCTCCTTGGCGCATTTGCCGCACACCTGGGGCTTTGTGCATTGAAAGGCTTTGACATCTCTTGTAACCGCTCGGCATCGCCAGGCTGGTGTTTCTCTGCCCATACGGATCTCATTCTCTACGGTGGTCCGAATCGCTCCGGGCGAAACACGGTCGCCGTCATCGGCTGGGACCCGTGAGACATCGATCGTGCAGAACAGCAGCTCAGAGGCGTTAGCCGCCGTCACGCCGTTCACCAGCTGTGCTTCGCTCGATTTCGGACTTTCGGGCGGGGTGCGCGCGGCGTCGGCATACGTTTGTCTGTAGCGATCGGGCGAAGATGGCGTAGTCACACTGCGGGTTGCGTTTTCCAGTTGTTCAGTTACTCTTTTAAGCTCTTCTT
>PHFE01000106.1:10678-25073 GCA_002796755.1 Paracorniculantispora psalliotae
CTGCCCACGCCCGACGTTGTGTTGTGTGTTTTTCTGCCCCAACACAATGGAATTCTAAAAGAGTATAGATTTAATTTATAAAAAAGCTAATAGAATTCTAAAAAGGGTATAGCCTCTCCTAGTAGAAAATCTAATAGAATTCTAAAAGGAGTATAGATTCTATAGATAAGTTAATAAGATAGCTTATTAGCTATTATTAATATCCTTTTCCCCTTATAATAGATTCTTATTAATAAGTATTACAATCTTCTATATTAAGGAATAGTATTCCCTCTATATATACTATACCTAGATTAGTGTATAATATAATAAGAATAATAATATCTAAAACCTATTTCCTTATTACTTTTTATTCTATTATATATTATATATATCTACTCTAGTTATACTACTAGTTCTAGGCCTTCTACTACTAATATAGTTATACTTCTAGTAAGTATTTATTATTTATAAGTCTATATTTAATCTTTTACTTTAAGACCCTTTCTATTTCTAGTTACTACCTATTTTAAATTACTTTTATTTCTAGGTTATTTCTACTTCTAAGTCATTTTATACTTCTTAATCCCTATTACTACCACCTAGCCTATTTCGTGGACTTAGTAACTCTATATTTAGTTTCTTATTGCGTATAGCTTTAAGACTTCCTAATTCCTAATACTACTAGTTAGTAGCTTTCTATCTGTCTTTTTAGTATATTAATACCTTATATTTAAGTCTACTTACCTATATATCTACTTGTAGTCCTCTACTTCTAGCTCTTTCCTATTTTAGTTTCTAACTATATATCTACTTTTAGTCTTCTACTTTTAGCCCCTTTCTATTTTAAGTTCTATATCCTATCTAAATTTTATTTACTTCCTATTTCTATATTTAACTTCCCTATAAGAATAATACCTTCTTTAATATATCTTATAAGCCCTATTATATATAGTAAGCAGGCTAAAAGGTTATTATTTTAGTAATAGGTCTTATATCTTACTATAGAGTAGTAGTAGATAATATTACTTATATTATCTATTAATATATAGCCTAAGATAATTATAAAGGTAAGTAAAGTTATAGATTTTAAAAATAATTAACCTATTACTAAGAAGTATAAGATATACTATTCTAAAGTAAATTACTAATCTCCTTCTTAGCCTTTACTTTAGTAATTTCTTCTTAAGTAGGTCTTGGTAATAGTGGTGAATATGTGTAAGGATTCTTTTTTTTAGAGAAAATAAAAAACCATTAGGATAAGCCGAGACTTATCGCTATAGACTTCATTGGAGAATGTGGTCGTTGAAAAGGGCTGCCGCGCTACATCACTCATCGTGACGTTAGTGGCGCAAACTCAGTGTAGCCCCTTTTGCATATAATCCTGTGCAGCTGATTCAACAACTGTAGACGACTCGAGTTTTTTCAAAAAATTCATGTGTCTTATGTCGCAGCAGTTGATGATTGTGATAGAAAATAACCCTCCGGCACGACGTATCCCGGCTCTGTTCCGCGACTATCCTTGTTAGACACGGACGTAGAAGATGAGAAGCGCCCAGCACCAAAAAAAGCCTTATATCAGAGCCAGGAACAAGATGCCCGCAACAGCATCCCAATTCAAAGACACAATGACATCGCCGGTCAGGTGTAAATTCAGCACAAGCACGTCCGGTGATGCAGACACGCACCGCAAACAAAACCTTGAGCGCAATCGCGCCGCCGCCTTTAAGTGCCGCCAGCGTAAGAAGCTGTGGGAGGACGGCTTGGAAATGAAGAAGACGGAGCTCGAGAGCCGTTACAAGGCACTGCAAAAGGAATTTAAAGAGCTGCTGGAGGAGGTCGCCCTGCTCAAGAACTTTCTCATGGCCCACGCGGCGTGCAACGCTGTCAACATTGATGGCTGGATACGCACTGAGGCAGAGAACTTCGTACGAAGCATGAACACAGCCGCGCAGATGCAGACTGGTCCTGCTGCGGCGGCAGCGGGACTGCCGAGTGTCACTGTGCCGCGGCGGGCTCTGGATGCATCGACGGCGGCGGAATCGATGGCGATAATGCAGTACTCTCCGACGCCGGGTGCTCTGACGGTGGAGGATTATATGCAGGGTAAGATATATTGCTTGAGAAAAAAAAGCAAAACGACCCAAATAAGGAACCATTTTCTAATGAGGATAGATGCTTTAGACGATATGTTTGACCAAATGAGCTCTAAGGCATTATTTGACATCAAAAGCTAAATGTAAGCTAGTATAGACAACAATAGATTGTTTGAATGAGATTTGCTTCTGTGGTATGCCCAGATAGCCGCTGTACCTATTGCTTTCCATTATCCTTGAACTCCGTCTCAATCGTATGCTATGCCAGAAGCACCTGTCCGTCGCCACCCACCAACACTAAGCTGGTCATATACGGCGGCCGATCGGATGCCTGAGTACTCATCGCCTCGCTGCGTTACCCCTGTGAGGATCTTGTCAGGCAACTTCGCCTGCCTGAGCAGAGTCGCAGCGCTGCTTGGGGCACTAGGATCTTATTAGGCAACGCCGCTCGCCTGTTCAGCGCATGGGCAGCGGCCTAACAGGCATTCGAGTTCTCAACGCTCGCGCTGCTACGGCCGCGCCGCTATGGCCGCGAGGATCTCCTCAGGTAGCGCCGCTCGGCCGCCCAGGGTCTCGATAATAGCTCATCGAAAATACATAACGTCGCTCTCAATGTATAACGACCGAGGCAGCAACGAGCGGCCCCAGCATTGGAAAGACCGTGAAACTATAGGATGCGACTGAACACGCGACTACGGTCGAGAAACTTGGTCGCCAACCTGCTCGCATGGCAGTCAGTAGTAACGTGACTCTTTCTGGTCTTCCCAACGCAATTGATGGAGTGGCTTCCGTGGGAGACTGAGTTCTGATGATGACATATAATCGTCCTAGTTGTATCGACCTGGCTATTACTTGACTAGGGCGTAAAATTGGTTGAGTTTGGGCTAGCAAGTCGAAAGATGCTGTTGGCGCTGTTCAGATACATATATATGCCGTTGTCCAGCAAAGCCGAAAGAGCAGGAGACATGGACGAAATGGTCGTCAAAAGTCAAGATGCACAGGATATCCCTAAGCTAGCTGTGATGTTTACTGATTGTGTGCCCGCAATGAAATAGAGGCCGACGAAGATCTTATTAGGTCTGATTGTACATAAGCATTCGTCTTAAGACGCAATAGAAAACGTCATCTAGTGGATCGTAAAAGGACGTGAGGATTTGTAGCCCTTAGGCGCCAGATTTCTATGACGTATGCGAAGAATGTAGAGATGTTTGACCTAATGGACGGCGTATTGGCCGGTGTTGGTATGGAGGGTATGCAGTGGTACACGCTGCCGGAATAGATGGTCGGACAAAATCTAGGTTCAATGTAGACTGGTCGATCATAAGTGCCGAGGTAAATGATTTTATGGTATAGTGATAGTCTGTTGCTCTTTTCCTAGTGTTAGAAGGTAATGTTGATTTTCTGCTTGTGATAGATAGATTTGAGTTTACTAAGCGTTTTGCTGGGCTTTCTGCTCACTTGTCCACTCTTACACCAACTCTAGGGCAGCTTCTCGAATTTCGTCTAGCGTCTGCCATGTCGTGTTCAATGGTGCGTCGAACCTATCCATTGCACAGATGCCCGTTTGTATCTTATCATAAGGACTCTAGATGGCTCGTACTTGCCTTTCGGGTCTACAAGTCAGGGGACGGCTTTCTAATGTCTAAGAACGCCCGTTTCGTCGTCGTACTGTACCTTAGCCTTGCAAATAATTTGGTGAAAAAAGGCCTTATTTAGCTTACTGGAAGCTATTCTATCCCTACTGCTGTATGTATGATTGGTAGGCATTAAAGTGCTGTGATATATACCTTGTGATTGTAGTATCTAAGAAGTACTGTAGAACGTGTCGTGGTGTTTATGCGTTAAGAGGGATGGTAAGCGCTACCGGTTCGACCACGTCAAATGACCCTGGGAGTTGTAGGGGATAATAATAATAAGAATAGAAGTGTAGCTGTAATTCCTTGTAAGCCATGGATGTAGTAACGCAAGAGAGTAGGCTTCCTCGGCGCTCGAGCCGCTATCGCGCTGTTTAATAGCTGAATTACAGCCGGTTGGTTCTCTAACTCATTAAGTCCAGGCTGCTGCAAGCTGTCGTCGCCCATTCGGCCGAATCAATTGGGCTAAAGACGTGAGCATCTTTATCGTTGGGTCAGCCCCTGTGGCCAGAGTTAGATGTCTCTGCGTGCCAAGGGGAGCTCGAGATAGTATGAAGATCAACACGGTTGAAGTTTGCCACAGCATAAGTAACCACCGCTGGATTATGACGTTTGCGGACTGCAATTGATGCAGGAGAGTGACCGGTATCGTTGATGTGCAGCGAATTTCAGAATCAGACTGCGCCCCACAACCAGCCGATAGCGCGGGGGTGGTGCGGCACAACTGTCGACTGCCGAAACGAGCGGAGCAGAATATAACGGCCGCCCGCGCGGGTAGAGGCAGCCTCGGCTTGGCTTGCCCGCTGTTTCACATTAGCCAACATGACGACGAACTACTCGTAACCAGCCAGGATAAGCTAGCGTGACCATGCGCGAATCCGGTTACGTTATTTGGCTAAGGCAACCCGTTCAATGTGCGAACTTGATTACGCTATCCGCCCGAGGTTAGGAGCCGGAGCAACCCCATTCAATGCCTAGACCTAATTACAAGCGTTAAAGAGTACGCGTAGCTGCTGTCTTTGCCGTGTCTCGAGCGATGCAACACATTGTCTGCTGCTACTTCCTCCTTTTTAAATATTTATTCTGCAAATATGATGCCTATTGCCACTGTCACGACGCGTCCCCGGGCCACCAAGGCCGTCGCAGCAGCGCCCTCTCTTCCACCGGCGGACTTGCGCAACAGCGTCCGCCGGAGCATCGACCTAGCATTATTCGCCTTTGTCGCTGCTTTGGTGGCCGCGTACGCTCCCATCGCGAGCACATACTTTTTTCTCGGCTCCGAGATCAGCCACATTGGCGACAAGTACTATGAGCGCCTTGTGTCGTGGGACTTTGCCTACGGCAACGGCTCCGGCCACAGCGGCCTGCCCGGCGAGAACTACGAGGCGCTGACGCGCAACGCTGCTGCCATGGTCCCGCACTCGGTGCTGGGCACCGTGGCCATCGTTGTCGGTCTCGCCCAGTTCAGTACAACGTTCCAGTTCAAGTACCCCGTCGTCCACCGCAACCTCGGCCGCCTGTACGGGCTCTGCTCCATCGCCATCACCGCGTCATCTGCCGTCTTCCTGGCAGACACCATCCCCAAAAAGGATGTCTTCTCGGGCGAGCTCTTTGCGTTGATCCTCAGCATGCTATCATTCGGAAACATCCTGACCATGGCATTGGCCGTGCTCTTCGCATGGGGCAAGGACATTGCCTCGCATCGCGAGCTCATGACGCTCAACTACAGCTTCATGCTATCGGCGCCTCTTCTGCGCTTCTTCTGGGTCATCATAGGCATCGCCTGGGGCGAGACTAAGGATGTCGTCAATCTGTACTCGAGCATTCTCGCAGGACCGCTGCTGATCAGCGTTCCCTTGTTTTACATGCGCAGCAACGGCTACCCGCGTCCCGCCAGCAAGGCGCTCACGAGCGGCACGCTGCGGCTGGCTATTGTTGCTGGCTCCGGCCTCTGCTCGCTCTTCCTGGCGGACAAACTGGGAACCAAGGCGCAGTGGATGCATCGCCCCAAGCCGGACTTCTGGTTCTTCGTCCCTGCGTTCGTCTTTCTGGCTGCCACTTTCACCTGGAAGGCCAATGCAGCGCACAGGCGTGGCGACCTGGCGTCTTACACGGCGTGGGCAACATACCAGAATGGGCTGCTCGCCGCGCCAATGCTGGCGGTGCCCATGTACTACGTCTGCCGCGATGTGATGCGCTGCCCCGAAAAAGTCATGGGGCTCGGAACGGTAGCTGGTGGGTGCTTAAACGGACTTTTTCTCTCGTATGTCGCCTATGTTGTGATGACGTCCAAGCTCGTCCGTGGAAGCAGTAGCCATGCTAAGACGGCATAGATCATCGGAGCATGTCTAATATTACGATTAATATAATATATCCTATTAGTAGATAAATCATTTTATATTACTCATTTATTTAATTAATAACTAGCTGACCCGGATGGGACTAATATGCTGTCTTAGGCGGTTCCGTTATAATACTCAAATATAAATAACGTCGACTCATGATTTTTTGTATATAGAGCTAAGGACGGCTAGGAAAGACCTATTACTAATACACTAATAGGATATACTAGATCCCGTTGAAAATTTTAGTAGCCCTATATAACTATAAGGGGTAGATCCTATTAAAAGGTTAGTATAGATCCTATTAAAGTAAAATAAACTACCTAATTAGGTAAAATAGATATAATATATATAGTTTAAAAGAAAATTATAAGAATAGGTATATTACTAAAGTATAAGTTAATTATAATTAATATAAGTTTATTATAATAGAAGAAAGTTTTTTAGGTTAAGGTTAAAGTAGGTTTAGCTTATATACTATAAGCTNNNAATTATAATTAATATAAGTTTATTATAATAGAAGAAAGTTTTTTAGGTTAAGGTTAAAGTAGGTTTAGCTTATATACTATAAGCTATTATATAGTAATATATTATAAAAAGGTAGAAAGGGAAATAGGTATATATAATAAAATTATACCTAAGAAGAGAAGAAAAATTAACTAAGAAAAACTATAGAATTATTTATATATAATTATTAATATTTATTTATTTTTTACTAAAAATATTAATAAGTATATATTATAAAGGAGGTTAATACCTATTTAAAAACCTATTATACTATTATTTAATTAATTAATTAAAAAGCTATTATTAAAGAGGTATAAGCTATTTTTAGGTTATTTAAGAACTAAACTTAATTAACTATATATATATTATTAAATAAGAGACTATTTATTTTATATATAATTAAGTTAAATAATAATAGATTATAGTATAAAATATATAGATATATAATATATAAGGTAAGTAGTATATAATAATATTATAAAGAGTATTATAGGTAGATTAGTAATTAAAAGAAGGATATTTATATTAAAGCTAAGAAATAAAAATTATATTAATTACTATAAATAAAAAGTATTTAGTACTAAAGGTTAGGGTTATTTAGGGTTAGGGTTTAGATAGGGTTAGATTAATTTCTAAGCCAGCTTACTATTATCTTCTAACTCTCTCTAAATTATTAAAGACGGTAAGGAATAGCTATATAGAAGAGGAAGGAAAAGAGTAACTATTACTAATATACTAATAGGATATACTAGATCCTATTAAAAATTTTAATAGCCCTATATAACTATAAGGGGTAGATTCTATTAAAAGGTTAGTATAGATCCTATTAAAGTAAAATAAACTACCTAACTAAATAAAATAAATATAATATATATAATTTAAAAGAGAATTATAAAAATAAATATATTACTAAAGTATAAGTTAATTATAATTAATATAAGTTTATTATAATAAAAGAAAGTTTTATAGGTTAGGGTTAAAGTAGGTCTAACCTATATATTATAGGCTACTATATAGTAATATATTATAAAAAGGTAAGAAGGGGAATAGGTATATATAATAAAATTATACCTAGGAAGAAAGGAAAAAACTAACTAAGAAAAACTATAAAGCTATTTATATATAATTACTAATATTTATTTATTTTTTATTAAAAATATTAATAAGTATATATTATAAAAGAGATTAATATCTATTTAATAAACTATTATATTACTATTTAGTTAATTAACTAAAAAACTATTATTAAAGAGATATAAGCTATTCTTAGGTTATTTAAGAACTAAACCTAATTAGTTATATATATATTATTAAATAAGAAATTATTTATTCTATATATAATTAAACTAAATAATAATAGGTTATAGTATAAGATATATAAATATATAATATATAAGGTAAGTAATATATAGTAATATTATAGGGAATATTATAGATAACTTAGTAATTAAAAGAAGGGTAATTATATTAAAGCTAAGAAATAAGAATTATATTAATTATTATAAATAAAAGGTATTTAGTATTAAAGGTTATTTTATAGTTATATAGTTAATAATTAGTTTAAGGTTTAAATTATAACTAATATCTAAGTCTATATAATTAAGAATATATTATAATAGAATAATAAAATATTAATAGAAGGTAAATATTAAACTATATTAGTTATATTAAATAAATAAGATTATATTTAAAAAGAATAATATATTAATAATTAAAGTATTTAATAGATAGAGGAATTAGATCCTAAAAATAAAACTAATTTATAATTATAGTAAATTAAATAGATTAGGTATTTAAAGGGATTAAAAGTTAAGGAATTCTAATAATTAATATAAGACCTAAATAAAGATAAGTTATTATTATAATATATATATAAATAATACTATAATTTATTAAATAAAGTATATAAAATATATTAATTATATTATATTAGGTTATTAATTATGTTTAAGATTAATTAATATAAGGTAGCTATTTAGACTAAGTAACTATTTAAACTATATATAAAAGCTAATTTATAAGGATAATATAAGGGTATTATAAGTAAGATTCTTAGTATTATTTATTATACTAAGTAATAGCTACTAGAGGAAAGACTATTATATACTATAATTAGCTAGTAGAGATAATATTAGAATAGATTTATTAAGGTATATAGTTAATACTAAGCTATCTAGGTATAGTAGATTAGAGGCTGCTTTAGAGTTAGGTTAGATAGTTAGATAGTAAATACAAAAAAACTTAGTAGAAAAAAAGTAAAGTGACTAGTAAGTATAAGAGTAGAGAGTAGGAAGAATAAACAATAGGCAAAGATATACAGTCTGAAAAGTTCACATATTGATATAGTAGGTTATAATGGGCATTTTAATCTAGTCTAGAAAGATTTTAGACTATAAACTAGTAAGATATACTACTATAGAAGCCATCTTCTTATTATCAAGCTCTAGGATAGAGCATAAGTAGATCTAACCTAAGACAACTTAGATATTAAGCTAGTCTTTAGTATAGACCATAGTATTCTACACCCTAGTATAATAATAGCTTATTTACTAAGTCATAGTAAGTCTATTTCTTAGGTAGTAAGTTAGGCTTAAGGCTATAGGGTAGTATATTTAAGTAGTATTAGTTATATAAGAACCGTTAAGAGTAGAACTCTTAATAGTAAAACTATTGCTTAGATTAATTAATAGAGATCTAGACTATCTAGCTATAGGAGTACCTTCTCTTTAAGTACTTATCTATCTCTCTATTATATCCCTAGGATTACTAGCTTATACTAAGGCTATAATCCCTTTATAGCTTACTAGCTTATAGTACTCCTATAAGCCTATTATAATTATATAATTAGTATTCCTAATTAGGCAACCTATAGGCACCTTGCCCTAGGTCCCTTCTTTAGGCTACCCTAGGCTACCTTATATAACCTCTTTATACTATATTTATAATATAATACTCCTCCCCTATTAGTCTTATCCTTAAGGCCTATTAATATATGTATAGTAGGTGTCCTACTAACTTCCCTCCTATATTATTATATTCTAATACTACATTAGGTTATATTAAAAACCCTAAAAAAATGTGAATCGTCGTCTTAAAGACGACGATTAATTTATAGTGGGAAATGAAATGGCGCTAGCATGACATGGGGTAGACGATGTTTAGATTGGTATATAGGCGACGATTGCTTGTACGGTAGGTAGACGATACCTAATAGGTCTAAAAATTTAGGGTATGAGTTTTTGTATAAGTAAGAGCCTATAGTCTATGTTTTTTTTCATTTAGGAACGGTTTATATATAATTCTATTATATATAATACTACTATATTATAATGCCTAGGGAAGTAGGTTAGGGGTTAGTAGGGTAGTAAGAGGCAGTAAGGAGTAGTAATAGGGATTAGGTTACTATAGTAAAGCTATTACCTAAGGATTTAAGGGGTATATAGAAAGTCCTCTATAACATAACTTTCTCTATATTTTCCCTATTAATAGAATATTTTACTATACTTAAGGAGTTTCGGTTACTTATCTACTAAATATGCTAAACTAGTGTACTATAAGGTAGCATTAAGTCCTATCTCTAAGCACTACTATATTAACTTAAGATAGCTAATACTAAGAGAGTAGAGTAATGGGTACTAAGATTTAATATAGTAGAGAATAAGGCTAATGCTTATATAATACCTATACCTAAAGATAATTACTAGTATATTAGATAATCCTAAAAACTACCCTATATTAAGTAATAAATTAGAAGTTAATAATAATAGCCTATCTAGTAATAAAGAATAGATATCCTATAAGTACTATAAATTCTATAATAAGCTAAGTAAAAATAAATTAAAAGGTTAATAAAGTACTTTTTCTATATTAATAAGCTTAGACTAAGTATTAAAGTTAATTTCTATAGTATAGGAGGATACTATAGTAGAGCCTATAGATATAGTATTTAAAAAATAGATCTTATAGGATATAATACTAAAATAAACTATTATAGATAGTAAGGTAATATTCCTATTCTAGTTTAATTAGGATCTCTATATAAAATATAGATAGGTACCTTATAAGCCTTATAAATAGCCTAAGTAGTAAAGTAAGGCTAAGCCTATTATAAAGAATAATAGAAGAAAAAGGTTTATAGTATTAGAAGACTAATAGCTTATTATATAGAAGGAAGAATAAGGGTTATATCAGGCTAAAATCTATTCTTACTTTTATACTAAATTTAAAGAATAGTTAAAGGAAGTACTCTAAGTATAGTACTATATAGAGCTAAAGTAATGTAATAATAATTAACCTAAGCTATCTCGCCCTATTAGAGTCATAAATGTGAAATTTACTAGATTAACTAGTGGAGGCTAATTAGCCACTGCTTAACATAACTTCTATATTTAACACTTGATGCTCTGTACCGCGGGTTGTAACGAATGTTGTTTCGAGTAGCTTCGTGGGAGTTTCGCAGAAGTTCATTAGGCACAAGGGCAATCTCTCCAGTCGCCATCCGGGCGAGAAAAATCTCTTGCACCGAGAAATGTGTGACGTGCACAATGCTTGAGGTGACGCTGAACTCTGACGCTACACTCCTAATCTCGACAAGAAATGAGCAGAGGCTCAGAGCAGCGTGTTGCAGTGTGGTCGGATGGTACTGCGTAAAGTGCAACAGTTCAATTAAAGATGCTTGTGAAGTCATAGAGTAGGTCTGTTTGCTGTACTTCTTATCATATCCGAAGCCGTCAGTTGCAGCCGACTTGGTTATAAGCCATTGGCACAATTACACAATTACAGGGCAGCCTGCTGGGTAAGCGCGAGTGACAAGCTCTCTGCCGAGGGCCAATCCAGCGTGATCCTGTAAAATTTCGCACGGCAACACAGTTTACTTTTCCCCCTCTTCGTCGGCGCTCACAGTTTTGTATGCCATTTCGAGCGATTCCTCTGACGCCAGTCGCTCAGCTTCATCCTCAGCCAACAGCCTCCTCCGAACTGCTACCCATGATTCAGTATCGCACGTGCATCCTTGATCCGACCATCTGCAAGATAAGCCCTTCCAAGCTGATGCTCTGACCGCAACCAACTTGGTTCTCCCTCGTCGGAAATCTCCTTTCGCCCCGCCACCACGCGCTCAAGCAGGTCGATTGCCTCCTTGGCCTACCTCTCAGCAAGGTAGGCCCTGCCGAGGTGATACGCGGACAGTAGTCGAAAGTCGTCCTGCCCCTCCAGGGCCTCCCTCTGAAGGACCACCACATGCTCACACAGCTCGATCGCCTCTGTGGTCTGTTCGTTGGCAAGACAAGACCATGCGAGCTCGTGCTGGGATGTCAGTCGATCAAGGTCCGTTTCGGCGAGAACCTGGCCCTCGGCAACCACCAGAGGCTCCAGAATCCCAATAGCGTCCGTGTTTCGTCCTGCATTGATGTAGGCACTTGCGAGAGCATGCTCAGACAGGGCTCGGGGGAGATTTGGGTTATCGATTGTCTGCCTCTGAACCGCTACCAGGCGCTCGAGCGCCGGAATCGCAACGTCTCTCCGTCCGTCGCTAACGTAAGCACTGGCTAGATGAAACTCCGCTTGGATCTGAATCCCATTTGTTTCGTCAAGAGTATGCCTCCGAATCGCAATTACGCGCTCCATTATTGCAATCTCGTCTTTTGTCCGACCGATGCTGCCGTAGGTAGTCGCGAGACCTTCTTCCCCACCAAGCCGGCATTCATCTTGCTCGCCAAGTGTCTGCCCCTGAACCGCCACTACGTGCTCAAAATTGTCAAGGACTCCAGAAGTCGTTTGTCAAAGAGTTAGGCATTCGCAAGAGCAACCTCACACTGCAGCCTGTCAAGGTCCTCCTTGGCTAGGTGGATTCGCTTCCACCTGCACGCGTGCTCATAACACCTCGGCGCCTCACTGAATTGTCTATCACGGAGCACATTGACCCTGCTTAAACCAGGTTTTTTTTTGGGAAACTGCGATGAGTCGTATGATAAGATCACCGCGTAGAGCGAAATAGTAGTGGACAGCGAGCTGATGTTTGTCGTTGGCTCAATGATAAAGCGTGACTGCATTGTAGAACCTATAATGTAGAAAATGTGAAGGCTACCATTTGCCTCGCGTTCGCATGCTACGTCATAGTATGGTGCTAGCTTGCTTTACGTCGCAAGGCTCACTGTTAGGCACTCTCAGGCGTGACAATACACAGCTCCCTTTGTTACAGGCAACCATATATGGGACAAATGACACTTTTGAGTAACATCAATCGAGTCTGGTCCGACAGACTAGTAACATCATCAATTCTATCTCTTTACCCTTCTAGCTTTATTGGATGAAATTTGAGACGATGCACCCAGTTTACAAACAGCTTGTTGAGGGCGAGTCTATCCGAGTCCTGAAAATAGCGAAGGCCGTTAACCAGAGTGATCGGCTCTGCGGAAGCTTATCCGTCGTCACGTTACAAGAGCAGCCAAGATACCAAGCCTTATCATATGCCTATTGTCGTCGAGAACAGAATGATCCATTTATCCTAGTGGACAATCAACCTTTCCAAGTCAGCGCAGCTTTATTTCAGGCGCTTTTGGAACTTACGGCCCATGCCTCACCGGTCACATTGTGGGTTGATCAAGTCTGCATCAATCAAATAGACAACGGCGAAGAGGAGCGGCAAGTTCACCTAATGCCCAAAATATATCAACAAGCCC
Organism: Paracorniculantispora psalliotae; assembly: GCA_002796755.1. Taxonomy (NCBI): domain Eukaryota; kingdom Fungi; phylum Ascomycota; class Sordariomycetes; order Hypocreales; family Cordycipitaceae; genus Paracorniculantispora; species Paracorniculantispora psalliotae. The sequence continues at coordinate 23,917 of PHFE01000106.1, forward strand.
ACAAAGTTGTATGCTGGCTTGGTGGGCACGGATCTCGGGAGCTGGAAAAGGACCTCGGAGCTGTACGGCTACGTGCCGTCGCCGCGCCTACATGATGATATAATGGAGCTACAGGGGGGTGAGAGCACCCAGGCAGCACATGGCCAATATAATTCTAAAATGTAGGAGTCTTATTGTTTCCTAATCGATAATAATTCTATAATTTAAGTGTATTTATCTATACTTGTTAAACTACCTGCTTGCCTAATCCAGCAGTCGGCACACTGCACCTACCTCCTCCATGTAATAAATATACTCAAGTCACCATTCATTCACCTCACTTTGCCGAAACAAAGTCAATCAGGACAGCTCAAAATTCTCAATTGTAGTAAACAAGCTATCTAATAATAGCAATACACATTTCAAGCGGCTCTAACTAGAGGACGACGCATGGACATACTTGTACAGCTGGCTCGACTTGTCCTGCAGCAACTCGCTGGGCGGCGCGGATTCGACAAGCTTTCCATCCGCCATGACCACAACATGATCAAATTTCTCAATACCCTTCACACTATGCGTAATCACAAGAACCGTTTTTTCCGCAAGTGACTGAAACAGGCAGTTCATGATGCCATCATGGTCTGCGTCATCCATACTATAATAGCAGAAAATTAAGTTGTTAGTAAAGCATCGCGATAAAGATTTGTGTTTAAGATGTACACACCCGCTTGTAGGTTCATCAAGAATATAGACGCTGGATTTGCGCAGCATCATCCTGGCAAGGCCGATTTGGCGCTGGTTGCCCACCGAGAACCTGCACTCTTCCCATCTGGAATCCAGCTTGGACATGATGAGGTCGCGGAACGCAGCGTCTGGCGTGACGCGCTCGATGGCGGCGCGGATCTCATCATCGCTGCAAGTCTGGGAAGGGTCCATGTTTCGACGAAGACTGGCCATGCCGTTGCTAAAAGTCTGCTGCGGGTTGCCGACCAGCCTAGAGCGCAGCACCGACGGCATGACGGTGCTGAGTTCGACACTGTCAACTTTGAGGGACCCTCGGACTGTGCGGAGGAGGCCGAAAAAGGACTGCATCAACGAGGTTTTGCCGCTGGGGTAGAGGGTCAGAAACAAGTCGCTCCGGAACGTCAAATAGTGCGTGTACATACCTGCCAGTTCTG
>PHFE01000106.1:25087-41341 GCA_002796755.1 Paracorniculantispora psalliotae
CGAGAATGGCAATCTTTGTTCCCGCCGGAATTTGCAGAGACAAGTCGCGCACAATCTCCTTGTTGCTGTTTTGTTCAAAACAAATTAGCTCCGGAACGACTTCCCCGGGCGGTAGACTTACGTGTATGCAAGGGTCAACCCTTCAAGGCTTATTTTGCCGTGGTTCGGCCAGCTGTCGGAAACCTCAGTCTGCGAGCCCTTGGCGTACTCGGCAGGCGTTTTCGTCGTGTAGCTGAGAATCCTCGTCATGGCCCCCAGAGACATCTCCCATGCCGTCCACGAGTACATAATGTTCTTGATGTTGCCGGCAAGGGTAAGGGTGTTGAGCAGCGCCAGCGAACCCCAGCTCACGCCGGTCTGCTGGCCCCCGACGATCAGCACGGCGCTGACCAAAGTAATGAGCGCAATGTTGCCTATGTCAAGCGTCATGCTCAGCCAGTTCTGCAGGGAACTGAACAGGTAACCGGGCCGGAACGCCTTGTAGACGCGATCCGTCATGTCAAACATCATACGATCGTTAAGGTTGAAGGCTCGCAGGGTGAGACGCCCGTCCAGGGTCGCCTCTAGCGCGCCAAGGATCGGCGCCTGCGAACCCATCTGCAAAACTCGTAGTCGGGTCGATGTTGCGAGGTAATACCCCTGCAACACCCACAGCGGGGGTGCCGCCAAGATCAGCAGGACAAGACTGACCGGCGCGCCGATGCCGACGACGACGATGTTTGAGATAATCAGGGCAGTTGCTATTAAAGCCAGGTGAGCTCAGTGATTATTCGCTGTCTCGGAATCAATATGCCTTACAAAGTTGGAAATTTATCAAGGAAAATGGCAAGTCATTGTCAATGGTGTTGACATCTTGTGTAAATCTGTGCTTTTGTTAGGTCAATAGGAAAATGAAGTCACAGATGCATCATTTACCTGTTCAAAATCTGTGACTTTGTTGCCTCAATGACGGATGCAGGAGATCTGAGTGACGGTTAGTAAAAGTGTGTGTGCCTTTATCAAACTTGCCAAAGATGAACTTGCCGAATAAAGGTTGCCAGCATGTTCTTGTGGATTGAGAGACCGCTTTCTGGTATCATTTTCAGGAAGAAAAGGCTGCAGGACAACTGTTAGCCCTATTTCGCATGACAAATCACGGCGAACCGTACCAAACCAAGCCAGTAAGTATAATGAGGCTCGCTGCAGTAAACACCGCGTAAATGCCGACGTAAAAGGCAGAGTTTACAGGGCTACCGGCAGCGTACGCACCGGACCAGCGGGTAAGCCAGAACGCTGTAAACAAGCATGTTAGCTCTGCCAAAGTAGTATTGTAGGCATATAGTTTGTGGCAAAGGGCAGCCCGGCAATACGAATGACTTTTCGAAAACACTTACTGGCGGCTTGACAAAGCGCTGCGTAGGCAAAAATGAAGACCAAGGCAGAATACAGGATTAGCAGTGAACCAAGAGACCGGATATATGTCGTATATTCGCCAGAAACTTCGTGATGGATATCGTTCTCCTCGGCAGGCCCTTTTGACGAACTCTGCGAAGCTCCACCGGTTTCTTGGTCAGTTTGCTCAACATCGATGTTGTCAACGGATGCCGAAGTAGGGCTAGAAGTTGTGGCAGTTTGTGCGATATCAGACAGTGTCAACTTTCCCTCACTGATGAGGAATAGTCTTGCTTTGGCATGACGAGTGACAACGGGGGGTACTAGATGCTGTGTATCAGCAAAGGATCAATAGCAATGCCGCCTTGGCAGCTAAACACATACCGATTATGGACGCCAGCAGTACCGAAATATGCGGTCGCTTGCTCAGATACCCATCAGGCCCAAACAGGTTGTCTGCTACCGTACTCAGCGTTGTCCTGTCCAGTCCTGTAAAAACATCGTCCAAAAGGAGCAGTGCCGCTTCTTGGTACAAGGCGCGTGCCAAACTCAATCTCACTCGTTGGCCGCCGCTAAGCGAGCTGCCCTTGCTGTTAATGACTGTCTGGTCTCCGTTGTCCAGTCTCGCAAAATCCACAATTAGGCAACAGCATTTAAGAATGTTGTCATAGAGTATCTGGTTGAATGCCTTGCTTAGGATAATGTTATCGCGTAGAGAGAGACCTGGGATGAACCAGGGGACTTGGTCACAAAAGGCCAAGTCTCTTGTTCGCAACTCAATAAAGCCTTTCTGGATTTGGCCTTCGCCCAACACTGAATTCAATAGTGTCGATTTGCCCGAGGCGGAGCGCCCAGTAACAACAACAATATCGCCGGGGTCCACTGTTACGGATACGTCGTGTAGAACGGTCGAGTCGTCGGTCCAGCCAACACTGGCGCTGTCAAGCTTCAGCATGTGCTGAACATCGCCATCATCTTGATATGAAGGAGCTGGGACGCCACGCTGGACAAGATCTGCCTGTATATCCTGGCCCGGTTCGGATGCGAGAAATTTATTGACTCGCTTCAAACTAATGAAAGCAGCTATCATCGAGGGAATCTGTTGAAGGGTACCGAGAAGAGGATTGATCATTATGGTCATGGTCGACAATGAAGTAAAAAGTCTTGCGTAGTCAAGCGTTGATGAGGGGTTGATCGCAAATATCGTGAATGCCGCGAGTACGCACAGACTCTCGAGAGCGACGGCTGGAAATTATAAGTCAGTGACATATGTCTCGAGTGTGATGCAGAAATGAGATCAATATCATACCAACGACGACCACGACAGCGAGGACGCGACGGACATTGGTGTATCTTGCTACTTCCAATACCCTAAATTCGGCAACCTGCTCCTCCGTTAATCCTTGCAAGCCACCCATTCGTACGTTCCTGACGTCAGAAGTGACTTGCTTCATGGCCTGTAACCGCATCTCTTTTGCCTCTAGGGCTGTGGTCTCGGCTTGGGCGACCTTTGGCCCGAGAAGCACGGGGACGAAAGTGCCGATGATGGCAAGAATGAGAGGCCCGGTGAAAGCAATGCCAATCTGTTTGTACAGCATATACGACGCGACCACTACAACAAAGGCATTTGATATGCACTCTAGGATCACGTGCGGTCCGTTGACCACAGAGGGAATGTCGACAGACGCATGCACCATCGCCTTTGAGCTCAGGCTCTCGGAGCTTCCCACCGACGCGACGGGTGAAAGTGCGCGCTGAAACACCTTGTGAGTAAGAAACGATCGCATGCGGCGGTTAACCTGCATGAGCTGCTGCATTGAATGTGCGTCGCAGACGGCAATGGAAGACTGACTGTGGAAGAGCAAGATGCATTAGTCGAGGTGCTGAAGAAGGCAACAGGAAAGAGGAGAAAGATACGCCGGCCACCGGCGCAGATTGAGGACTCTACTTACTCGACAAACATTGCAACAACAAGCCATATGCCCGTTGCGCGACTGCCTCCTGATTGCATGAAGCTCACAATGGCTCCAATGATGAATGGCTGCACCAATTTTGCCACGGCAGAAAGCATAGCCAGCGCCAATGCAGCAAAGTACTGAAACAATGCTTTGGAATAAAACTCGCGAGCCTGACGGGATGGAGCGACGGCAAGCTCCTCTCGGTGCACAGCGTAGGGGTGATAATCGATGTGTTCCAGGTCGGCCTCGACGAGTTTAGTCTTTTTTCCCAACGAGAGCAGCGGCCACACCCAGCCAAAGAAGAGCTTGCTGAGAGTGCTGCTGTCTTGTTCGTTTACCTCGACAAGACCCCTCTTCGATGCAGGCCGCCACGACACGGCTGCCTCGTATATGATGAAGAGGATGCTGATGCTGACGATGCTGGACTGGATGGTAGCGAGGTGTCGCTCGGCGGACCCATGACGAGTGTGGACAGCCAGGGACCACAGAGTATGGAGGCGGGGGCAGCCGAAGGCCGAAAAGAGGAGCAGAGAAACCCCAATGAGGCGAGAGGACTGTACTGGGAGCCGCCAATAGAGGAGCAGCGCTGCCGAAAAAGCAGCAGCTCTCAGCGCGTAGGCCACCAGGCTATAGGAGGTACGAAAAGGCGAGTCGGCCGGCAGACAGGTATAGAGAATGAGGGAGGCGACGTCAAGTATCACGATGGATGCCAACGCAAACTTGAGGACGAAGTTAGTATTGGATCTTTTCGGTCCACATAGTATGAGATGGCTTAAGCCTACCGTTGCGGATAGTCGTCGATCGCTATGCGGCTCCCTGGTCCCAAAGGCAGCGATTGCTAAAGCCAGGATACCAAAACAGGCCGCAGGCACGATTGCGAAAACAACGTCTCCAAAGCCTACGGAGAATATGGGATTGTCCTCTGTCGGCCACGGTGCCGTTACAGTTTGCGCGAGCACCAACTCGCGCAATTCGGCGAGCATGATGGGCACAGAGCAGGGGACCTTACTGATGAGAGTCTCGGAAGCATGCAAGGAAGAATCGCAACTGGCTTGGGTGACACTTGCTGCGAAACGTGGTGATGCGGGGGGTTTCTTTCTTTTCAGCCAGCTGGTTAATAATAAACGCGTACTGCCAACGCAATGTTGTGGGGCTGACGAGGCTCGGCACCAGAGGGTGGCTCACCTTCCCGTTCGAGAGCGACTTACTGGCTGGTGGTGGCGTTGTGCTCACAGCCTTGTTAGAGTCGAGCCAGTTTGCTCGCATGTGGGCTCTTAGTAACTAACCAGTTAGCCCACCTGTTACCCCAAGCTCACCGGCAACATCATAAGACACGTGCAAAGTTTATGACCAGCATCAATTCCTACTGCCTGGAGGACGAAGATGCCTGCTGCCTTGTGCGAACGTGCCGTCGCTTCCTGGATCTCTTGATCCATGAGTACCACCGGTACGACGACCACAGTCGGACTCTCCTGATCAATGCGGCCGTTCTGGGGCATGTGAAGTCGGTTATAGACTTGCTTCTAGCGGGTATCGATACAGACCATAAAGACATATTTAGTAAGACGGCACTGCTATGATTGACCTATTCTCAGTGCCAGCTATGTCTTCCGAGCCTGAGCGCATTTTTAGTCTAGCAGGGCAGTTGGTGACTGCGCAGAGAGGACGGCTTGAAGCGGACCTCATAGGGGCGGCGCAATGTATATCGTCGTGGGAGAAAAGTGAGGTTATCTAGATATCCAAATAAGCCAAATGAGTCAAATGAATCAAATTGACAGGAGGTCAAATCAAATTAAAATCAGATTTGACTTTTCTATTTCCAAATCGAATCAAATTCATAGCCGGATTTGAGTTGATTTATTTATTTGCAAGTCGGGCCATGAGCACCTCATCCGGCAGCGTCGACCGCTCGTCCTTTGGCGATCCTCCTCAAACGTAGCCTCACCAGTGAGGAACTCAAATGCAATGTCTAGCTTGCATTCTGTGATACAAATATACTATATAATATCGAGGATCAGAACTCGACCGGATTCACAGCTAATAACAATTATTGATTTTGATTTTGGTGAGCTTTGTTGAAATGGGGTTACTCTGGTTGACGTATGGCACCCATGTGTCACGTGAGTCATGTGTGCCGTCTTAAGCGTGACGCGGTAGGAGTTCCTAGCTCGCCTGGTAGCACGCGGTAGTATCCAGTCTACCTATAAAGAGGCATATAACGGTTAGGACAGGATCCAGGTACTAGAACTGTCCAAAAAGGCATCCTATAACAATAACAATTACTAACGGGATAGATAATTTAAGTGTAGCGCCTACTATATATAAGTACCCAATAAGGGCCCGCCTACTCATAGACGGCTATAACAGTAATAGTAATGATTATAACGACGGCAACGACGGCAATGACTATAGCAACGGCAATAACTATAGCAACGGCAATAATAGAAACAATAGTAATAATAATAATAAGAATCCTAGTAATAAAGGTAATAATCCTAATAATTAAAATAAAAGTAGTATAGACACTAATAGCTAATAATATAATAATATAGAGCCTATATTATATAAAACTAATACTACTATTAATATAGAATACTAATCTAAGGAATCTATCTTACCTAAGCTAGAAGACTCCTATAGGAGTAAGGGACTTACTTATTAAACTAGTAAGAAGTATAGAGTACTAAATAGTAATTATACTAATAATACTAATAATATAGACTTAAATATAGCCTATTAGGTTAATCTCTCTAATAAGCTAAATTATATAATATTAGCTAATAGTCCCTATAGTAATAAGTACCTAGGGTAGTCTACTATTAAAGTACTTACTAACTTATAGTATATTAAAGAATACTAAATATCTTTATTTAATAATAATAGTATACTATATTTTAAACTTAAGTATCTTAGGTAAGATAGCTAATAGTATTAGATTACTAAGTCTAATATCTAGAGGTCTATTCTATCTATTATTAGTATATTCTAGGGCTATAGGCTAGAGGACTAGAGACCCCTAGAGACTAAAGAGGGGGAAATAGGATAGGAGGTCTAGAAGTAACTACTAGTAATAGAGGGTAATAGTATTCCTAATATACTTTTAATTATAGGCATCTAGACTTCTAGGAGTAATTAACCTAAGTATCTTATATAAAAGGTTAGATATCCTATAGCCTAACTAGTATAGAATAATAAGAAAACTATAAAGGAATAGTATACTTATAAGTATAAGTTATACTATTTATATTATACTAATTACCTTAAGCTAATAAATAGAGAAGACTATTAGCTTTCTATATTATTAGCTATTATCTAAATAGAGAGAAGGGTTCTTAAAAAGGAATATAGTTCTTATATTAATAGATAAATAATACTAAAACTTAGGAGGCTAAGGACTAGATATAGAAGAAGTATAATACTACTATTCTAATATACTAGTAGAGTAATCTAAAGGCCTATCACTCCTATAAAGTACTAGACTAATACCTATAAATTTTAGGATATAAGAAGGCTAGTAAAATAATAGCTTATTTACTAAGTTATAGTAAGTCTATTTCTTAGCTAGTAAGTTAGGCTTAAAGCTATAGGGTAGTATACTAAGTAGTATTATAGGTATTTATTAAGAGTAAGACTCTTAATAGTAAAACTATTACTTAGATTAATTAATAAAGATCTAGACTACCTAGCTACTAGAATACCTTTTCCTTAAGTATTTATCTATCTCTTTATTATAGTTATAGCTTAGACTACTTAGTCCTAAGTACCTTAAGTACTATATATACTACTTAATATTAAGTACTTTAAGTATTTTTATATAGTTATATAACTATATATTTTAATTAGGTACCTTATAAATACCTCTTAACTAACCCCTCTAGGTCTTAGCTTTAAGCTATCTTAGACTATCTTATATAATCTTTATTTATAATATAATTCTTTTCCTTTAATAGTCTTATTCTTAAGGCTATTAAAATTTTTCTAATAATAGGTAATATAACTTCCTCTTTATATTATTATATTCTAATACTATATTTAATTATATAAAAAAACCCTATACTTATAAAACCTTTATTTATAATTATATTTCTAAATATTATTATTTTACTTATTATTATCTTCTTTATAGTTCCTTATCTCTTTAGGATATTATATCTTATTCTCCTTACTTCTAGAAAGGGTATTCTTATACTATAGTTAAAGAGTAAAACTATTATACTAAATATACTTATAATTCCTATCTTTATAATAAGGTTTTTATAAGGGTTTCTTTTAAAAGAGCTTTTATTACCTTAGATAAAGTATCTATATAGGAACTAAAGGCTAAAGATATCCTATCCTAGGCCTAAGAGTAGGCCTTATAGGCTTATTATAATATAGTTAAGGCCCTAGGCTATTTAATCTATCTTTAAAAATAAAAATAGCTCTTTTATTTAAAGAAAAAGGATTTATTTACTTATAAAATAGTAAAGCTAAATAAAAAGGATAGTATTATTAAAGAGTCCTTTAATAATCTAGATTTATTTAAGTCTAATACTATTATAAATACTTATTCCTTAAATATAATGAATATAATAAACTAAAATATTATATACTTAAATAGTTTATATTTATTAATATTAAAGTATAATTAATAGTTTATTATTTTCTAAACTATTAAAGTAAATTTAAATAGTTTATAAGATTTCTAATAGGTTTTTAGGTATTTTTAAAGTTAAGGTATTCTTTTTATTTAATAAAATATTATTAGTTTTTAATATTTCCTTATACCTTAAGTATTCTTTTAACTTTATATTTATTTAGGTTTTCTATAATAATATTTATAATAATTATAATATTATTTAAAGGTTTTTTAAATAATAAAATATAAAATATAAAATATAAAATATACTTTTATTTTATTAAGTAATAATAATTTATAATTAATATTTTTTATTTTTTATTTAATAAGGAATAATTTAATTTTTTTAGTTAAGTTTATTATTAGATTATTTTATTTTACTATTTTTATATATAAGATATACTTTATCTTTTTCCTTTAAGATTAATATTAATAATCTTTTCTTATTTATATAATATTTTATATAGCTCTATAAAAATATTTATTTTTATTATAATTATTTTTATATTTTTATAATTATTATTATATATATTATAACTATTAATATATTTATATTATATATTATATATTTTTTAATAATAAGGTTAAAGCTATAATTTACTTTAAATAATAATATCTTTATATTATTAATTTTAAAACTATTATAAGTATATTATATAAATAATAATTATTTTACTTAAGTATCTTATTAATAATTAATATAGCTTTATAAATATTATTTTAATATTTAATTTAAGATTTATATTTAATTATTTAATTATAAATAAAATATTATAAATAAACTTTATTTTATTTTTATTATCTTTATGAGGTACTTTTAGAAGTTTAATATAAATAACTTATTTTAATTTAATATAAGTTTTATTAGTAATCTATATTATATAATAACTATTTTAAAGAATATATATACTAAATCTTTAGTATTATTAGATTCTATATAAGGGATATAATAGGTATACTTTATAAGTTTATTCATAATAACTAAGATACTATTATAAAGTACTCTTATTATTAGTTCCTTAAACTTTAATAACTTAATAATAAAGTCTATAGTAATAGTTTATTATATTCTTTTAGGTAATAATATTAGTTATAGTTTACTATTGTTATACCTTAAAAGGGCTACTTTTTGGATGTATTTATAATGGTAAAGATGTTGTATTATTAGCTAGGAATTGCCTACTAGAAGCCACTTTTGACCTACTGGCTAGCAGACGGTCACGTGTACTTGAGAGCTATCTAGCAGCCAATTCACACATATAACAATAGGAATGTTTTTAATGCTTTTACTACCTATAACTAACTACTAATAATAAAAGTATTAAGGATAATATTATATAATATGCTAGTAAGTAGAGGATACTTAAGGCTAATAGTCTTTAAGATACTAAAATTATATATAGGAAATAGACTATATCTATTCTTTAAAAGTTATTAGACTAGCTTATAATAGTACTTAAGCTAGTTATTATTATATAGTTACTATAAAAAATTAGTCTATAAAGCTTAGAGTATATTATAAATTATTTATTTAATAGAGCCTACCCTCTTTTAGAAACTATATAATTAAGAGTTACTTCTAGTTTATAATATAAGGTAAGCTCTTTACTATATATCTATAGTTTAAAAATTAACCTAGGATTAAAAGCATTAACTAATTAAAAGTGTGCTTAAGCTACTTTACAATAATCTATACTACTTGCCCATTAATATAGAGTAGTGCTTATAAAACAAATTACTAGGAAGGCTTAAGTAATAGCTATAATAGAGAAAAGAGGACACACACTATAGCCAATAATCAAGTAAGTATAGATACTATAAGTGTACTAGGTAGGGATGTATATACTAATAAGGTAGCTAAGTATAATTCCATAGAAAAGGACAAGATCTAAAAGAGTAGTTGTAGTTTACTAAGGAAGAGTAGAGAACTAGTGGCTAAGGTATGTATTTTTATTACTATAGTCTATTAGGACCAAATATATAAATGTCATTACGTTATGGTAGGGTTACCTAAAGGGCAAACCATCCTAGACCTTAATAGACTTATATATATTATGTAGGCTACTATTCTAGTATAGAGAATACCTAGGATAGAATACTACTAATAGAGGATAGGTTGTAAAGGAATTAATTAGGTGTTAACCTAAACATAAAGTATAGTAGGAAGAACCACTTACTAGGTAGTGGCTACTATAATATAGTACTAGACTATGCTAAATAAGAGTATATAAGCTAATAGGTTATAATATATATATATTTAGAGGGCTAGTAAAGGGTTACTAGAAGTAGAGATTAAAAATAGGAGTAGTAATAGTAGTAATATTAGTAGTAATGTTAGTTATAACTATTCTTCTAATGTAGAACCGCTAAGTAGTTCTATAGTAGTATAGAATAAATAGATAATTTACTAAGTTAAGATACTACTTTTTATAAGTATTAAGTTAGTTAAGTAATGCTAGGGGTGGGTTAAGGAAGACTAACTCCTTAGATATCTAGTACTTTAAAATAAAAAGACTACTAAATAAGGTATTAGCTATGGTATCTTTAATATTAGGATAAAGGATGTTATAGAAGTAAGGGGGAGTATAAAGTTATTATATATATAGCTAGTTATAGAGTAGAATTTCATAATCTTAAGGTAGGATAGAATACCTAGGGGGGATATTATAGTAGTCTTTAAGATAGAGGAAATTACGTATTAATTTCTAAGATTCTATTATAATCAAAGTATAACTATTATTAAGCAAGAGCCATAAGTATATCCTATATATCTCTTTAGATCAGTTTAGTGAGACTAATATGTTTTACATAGACCAGTAATGGTTCACTTATGGCGAAACATGGAGTCCGCAACCGTTTTGCCGAACGGGGAATAGTACGCCGACCAGAGCAGATACGAATACATGCTCCTGTGCAATCCAAGAAGAGGAGTTTATTGCAGGCAGTTTGAGTTCCGCATGTGTGCAATAAGCTCATCGTGTCGCTCCGGCCGAATGATATCTGTCAGTAGCTGTTCTAACACCAGTTCGGCGTCGGCGCAAGGCTGCAACTTCCGTCCTGAGTTCGGCCCTCGTCGCACTCTCGCGTCATATACGCAACTGGTTTGCCCCGCATTCTGCAGCGCCCACACGGCTTCTGAACATCGCACTATTATCCAACCATTATCAGTGCCTTGAGATACGAATGGCGTACTTATCTCCCAATCGGGTTGGATATACCTGTGAGCGCTTTTGTAACGCTTCGTAGACGAAATAACACAAGTATCAATTTAGATGCAGGCGTCTCATCTTCTTTATCAAGCTACGCTGTACTTTGCATTCCTTTTGGGGTTCCTAGGTGCGGAGTTATCAGTTTGTTAAGAGGAGACTTTGTGGATTGAGAATCGCTTTTGCCACAAGCACTGTAGCGGATTGAGTCACCTTGCAGAAGTCTCCAGTATGGCGCACTAGACCACGGTTGGCGAGAGCGCCAGGCACGCGAAGATGACACTCTCCGTTGCGTATGTCACCACAGGTGTGCGCTTAGACTTTGAGCTCGACCGTCACTGGACTGGCAGAATTAACAATGGCGGAGCATTAAACGACCGCTATACAGCATTTGGCTTACGCCGAGGTCGATACGGCAATTATAAGAGACAACAAAGCAGGAGGGCAAGCAACTAGGCCTGAGTTACATGACGCATGACAAGGTTAACGCTTGTATATTGACCAAGGTAGCCCATGAAAGTGCTTGGCTTACTTCTCAAAAATTGACTATATTGCCGCCCATATTGTCTACCTGATGCTTCCGCCTTTTTCCATGATCGAAGCCGGACAGAATGCTTCATGTACAGCAGCTAACAAGTCTCTTATAATACTGCTTCAGAAGAAGATGGGGTGCTCCATTCATCGCCTCTTGTATCTATTGCACCACTGCCAAGCAATAGCTGCAAAAGGGCCCCATACCCTTTCAATAAAGCAGCCTAAAGAGCACTGCCATAGTATCCACCTTGCGTATTCACATCAGCGCCATGTTGAATTAGTATCTGCACAATACTCTCATGCCCTCCCGCTGAAGCAGCCTGAAGAGCAGTGCCATAGTATCCGCCTTGCGCATTCACATTAGCGCCATGTTGAATCAATGACTGCACAATACCATCATGCCCTGCTGATGAAGCAGCCTGAAGAACACTGCCATAGGGTCCGCTTTGCGCAGTCACATCAGCGCCACGTTGAATCAATGTCTGCACAATACCATGATGCCCTCCTAATGAAGCAGCTTGAAGAGCAGTACCATAGGGCCCACCTTGCGCATTCACATCGGCGTTGTTTTGAATCAATACCTGTACAATGCCATCATAACCTCCTCTTGAAGCAGCCTGAAGAGCAGTGCCATAGAGTCCGCTGTGTGCGTTGACGTCGGCGCCATTTTGGATCAATGTCAGCAGAATACCATCATGGCCCCTAGATGAAGCAGCCTGTAGAGCAGTCCCCAAATATCCACACTGCAAATTCACATCTGCATCTGCCTCCAGCAATATTCGAACGGAAGCGGATAATCCGGTTAATGATGCGTAATACAATGGACTGGGCTCCTTGTGACCACGCTCCCATTGCTGGCAGTCAGGGCGATATAATGCGTAGCCAAATGCAAATACTTCATGAACCGCGTAGTACTCCTCAACTACTTGAGGTACTTGTTGGCTAGAAGCTTCCAATATAGCTGCATAATTTGGCCAATACTGCGCCGAAAACTCTGCGAACGGATATAGCTCCATCGTTTTTTCCACTGGTAATGATACATCCAATTCAAGCAGATAGGATAAACATAAATCGACCAAGGACGCTGCAGAAGCTGTCTTTCCAAGCTGCGCGGCTAGGTCTGGTGGTAGTCGATCAGACCGAAAGTATTCCTGCACCGAAAAATGTGCAAGCTGAATTTCAACTACCTCTTCCTCACTTGCTGTATCAGAATATGTCGTCAAAGAAATAAAGCTAGAGCAGTATCGAGTGATTTCCTTTGGAAATGGCATTCTGTTTCTTGGGCTGAAGCGCGGCTGACTCGCTGGCTCAATGGCGATGGCATCAACAGCTTCCTCGATATGAAGTGGCCGTGGAGAGTATGCCAAGAGTTGTAAGAGTCGTATCGCGCGAGACCTATGCTCGACACGAATCCGTTGCCAGATTCGATTATATGTCTCGTCTAACGTTTGAGGGAGCGTATCAAGCGCGATACGTACGTCGATAGGGTCTAGGCAATCTTCTAGAATATCAAATTGGCAGGCCACCCATCGAAATCTGACCCTGTGAGTAATCTAAAATCAAGTGTGTTGGCTTCGAATGCTTACATTCCGTCAGCTCGTTTGCTTAGCGAGTTTGCAATCAACGACTGAATTTCTGGCTCAGTTTGCCACCTAGCCATCCGCTCAACCTTTTCGCGGATGTATGCGTTGATATCATGCTCTACCAAGTCGGATTGAAGTGGGACTATCTCGCCAGGGTTTGCCCATGCCTCGATACATGATTTGATATCCTCTTCTGGTCTGCTTGTGATAAGCACATGAACATTGGGCAGCGATCGCAATGCCTTGACCCATAGCATGACACTATTGGTGCCATGGTCTTTCCGCGTTTCACACTCGTCCAGACCGTCAAGAACAATCCAAATTTCATGGCATTCTGAAACCATAATTCGAAGCGCATTTTGCAATGATGAACTGGTCGGCTGTCTTCCACCTTTCTCATGTGTAATATACAGAGTGTCAACTACTTCTCGAGTCTCTATATTCTTGCGGTAGAGTTGATCAATCAATGAGCGCACCGCGTTTCCGGTTGACCGTTTTTCTATATCAGTGAAATAGAAATAGAAGTAGAGGAGGTTCGACGAGGTTGTTGGGTCTTTGTCCAGTTCTGCCACAACAGTAGAGCTGAGTATTGTCTTTCCGCAGCCTGGTATGCCATAGAGCCATAAGAAGGACCCTTGGCTTTCTTTCCAGGATTGATACTTGTCACTTTCCAACAGCCACTGGCCAGTCCCTGGTTGGTGCAGCTCCCGGGCTGTGTTCAAATTGGTCGATGGGTCTGGCGCGGAAAGCCATTGGACAATCTTGTCAAAGTGGGCAGAGGTCTGCAAACTCTGGACTCTGGTTTTGGTCTCAACGGACAAAGAGAGAACTACAAAACATTGCATTATTAGCCTATGCTGTCAACTTTACATGTATGCTTGGAATTCTACACTAGAATCCCCCCAGCCTTTAAAATATAGAAATGCTAAGAGGATGACTTACTCTTGCTCATGGTTTCCTTCATGCTTTCCATCTCTTGCATATCTTCCCCATATATCTTAAGAAGAAGAGCCTTGCCATAGGCCGCGGCAACAGCGGCAGCGTAGTAGTGCCACCCATCCTGCTTGTGTGTATCCGCATAGTCGCATATACCTCGGACAACTAGGCAAGGGATCACATCTATAATGCCGGCGGCTTCCATCTCGAAACATATGGCGTCGCTATGACCACGGCGCAAGCGGACCCGGTCCTCAGAATTTTTGACAACGCCGCTTCCAGAAAGAATGAGACCCCGGTGAACCACAGGTTGTGCAGGCTTTACGTCACGTCCAACGACTGCTTTCTGTTCACATTTCAGGCATTCACTACAGCCATCTCCCTTGATATGTCGAAACGTTTCGTCAAAGAGAATGTCATCGCTCTCTGGTCTCGCATAGCCAGGCTTTTCGATAATCCTTTTTAGTGTTTTTCGAAGACGGTTCTTATTCATAATCTCGTCTTCTTGCAAGGCACCATCCGCGCTAATTAGGATCGGGTGCGGTTTGTCGAGAGACCCCTTCAGGACGAATGTTCCATCTGCCTCGTACTTTCCGTAGTCATACTCCACAACACCAGGATGGCCATCGCGAGGAATGCTGACTGCAATATCACCTAGGCGGATGTCGCGCTTCGAGTCTCCTGTGGGGGAATAAGGGATGCCAGCTCCGATACCAATCAGTAAGGCAAATCGTACATTCGGGAATTGTTGGCTGACGGTTGCTGCACATTGAGCGGCCTTCACAGTGCCCATTTGACTTGGGCGTGCAACAATAACATTGTGTTCTCCGATGACACCGAAAGAATAGACATATTTTCTCGGACCTATGGTCTTCGGGCGGCATTCGAGTTCTTTGTCGAAGGTATACTTGACAGCGGCTGATTCATACGGCAGAGCACAGAAGATGGCGACTGTAATGTCCTCGGCGGGTATGACATCTAGATCGTCCGATTCTGAATCCGTCATTGCGTAAGCTACGTTGACTTCAGCCGGCAGCATTGCTTTTCTTTCCCGGTTGGTCTATCCCGCGCCGCAGGCTAGTATGTGGTGGTAGGTGTACGCGTTCCGCTAGTAGCTCGATGATGGGCAAGGGCTTCTTGTTTAAAGGAGATCGGGCGGTTTGAGTTTATGGAAAATGTGTTAATCGCTAAAATAGAGGCTAAATAGAAACGGCGGTATTAACCCATGCAAAACCATCGCAAATGTGTAGAGCGGGGTATCAAGGGGCCTGTCCAATCCCTGTCACGCGGGCGGGGTAGCCGGTGGGTCCACTGTGGAATCGAAAGTGAGGCGGGTGTGCAGCGTAAATGCAGGGCGGAAAATTGATTGGCTGTCATACTGCCACACGGGGTATAGCGTAACTAGCTATTGCTCAGCCACACCAGTCTTCACTCTAATCAATGACGGTCCGCCCTAAGCCACCAAATAAGCTATGACCCCCTCTAACCAAAAGCGGAGGTAGGTAGTACTCTAAGTCTTAAACATTATTAGAAATATAGTACTAAAAGGTATAAGAGCTATAGAAATAAGTCTAAAAGATATTAGCTAAGTAGCTATCTTAAACTACTAGAGGAATTAGCTAATAATTTAGTTAGTATAGATATTTTAGTTTAGAGTAGAAATATATTATATACTATTTTCTTATAAAATTAATAAGAGTACTAAGATATTAGGTAAGAGTAAGGCTAAGTATAAAAGTAGGTAAAAGAAATAGCTATAAATATAGGAATAAGAACTAATATAAGCTTTATTACTTTAGAAATAAACTAAAACTATATATATAATAAGAAGACCTTTAGAGTAAGATTTATCTATTATAGTAATAACTACTAAAAATACTAAATTTAGTAGCTTATACTCTACTATTTATATACCTAGGTATTATTCACAGCTATTATTATTAATATTAGGACCCTAATTTTAGTATAGCCCTACCTAAGGTAGCCTAAGCTTTATTAATAAGAATATATTAATAGATATAGACTACTAATTACCTATTTAGTTAAAC
>PHFE01000107.1:516-45567 GCA_002796755.1 Paracorniculantispora psalliotae
CGGGCGCATCCCGGCTGCCAACGGTATCTTGGTGGTGGGTGGTGCGCTCGTCAAAAACTCTTCGGGAATCGATCGATTAGCCCGCGAGAGATCAGAATCTCTTTTATCGAGGTTATTGACGAAGGTTGTACGTAGTTGTTCTGAGCGGTGATGACGCAGCGGCGGGCGGCCGAGGGCCCACGCCCAGACGCCAATTGGCAGCCACTCACAGGAAGCTTCAAGATAATTAACAAAGGAATCAATTGATTGATAAAATAAAGAGCGAATAGAATGATGGTCTGTTGGGATGACTGTATCCCAAGCAGAATACAGAGGGAATCACGGGGCACAGGGCGCTCAGCTTGAGCGCTGTTATGCAGTGTGATCCTTCTTGTTCTATTCAATCTATCTATGGCAGAAGGCCGCTATTTATCTCTATCTACTATTTGTCACGCTTCGGCGCACGGAGCGCTGAAGCGCCTCTAATCTCGGCACGGGAGGCGTTGAGGCACGGGAGCCTGCAGCGGCCACGGGTGCCTGCGCCGGCGCTCCCGGCCGGAGAGGACCGACGGGAGCGTACGCCGGAGCGTGTTGGAGCGTGCGCTCCCGCGTCCGCCGGCACGTGCGCCGTGCCGGAGGCAGCGGCCTGCGCGGCTTGATCAACTGCGCCGGAATTGCGTCCGCAGGCGCAACATGGTCCCAGCTCAATTGAGCGTACGGGCTAGCTACGGTATTTATACCCTTTGGCACAGCGAATTTTTCTGGGCTACCCTGCGGCACCCGGCGGCTTCTGCGCCGACACGAGCCCACGGGCAACTCTGCAAGCAACGTCTCTTTCCCCAACACAGTATAAGCTTTAGTACTAGGACCTTTGTTTAATACGCATATTAATCAATGCCTCGTTTAGTACTACAAGAGAGCTTCCTAGTACGTATATTCTATCACTATTACGGCCGCCTACTAGGCTTCTACCAAAGGCCTAGCTAGCCCATCTATATATTCAACTCCCAGGTCTCTCACGCCTTTAGCTCAAGCTTAGCATTAAGTTCAGCCGCATGAGCCTCTGCGAGGCGCCGGTCATAGGTAGTCTCTAGTAGCCAGCAGTAGCAAGGACCTTTCTCATCATACGGAAAACACCCCCAGAACATAAATTCTAAGGCAGCGTTCTAGCACTCCCGGATATAGCTACGGAGAAAGGCGTCATCTAGCTGCTGCCAGAGACAGTGTCCTCCCCGGCAGTGCAGGAGAACCACAGTGATCTCATCAGACCAGATAACCTTCTTCCAATCCTCAAGGCTCTAATACTCTTGCTTATAGCACTAACACAGCCTCTTATCCCTCATATTCTATATTAGACTAAGCTTCCTCATAGGCTTCGTTTCTAGAAGCTAGCAGCTCTAAGGATACGCTAGACTATAAACCCTAAGATAGGAATACCAGCATTAGTTAACTTACTAACAAATAATACTATAGGTCTTCTCTTAGCTATATTTATCTAGCTTAATCTTGCTAAGTATAACCTTATTAGTTTCTACTATTTGTTTTAATGGCCGGCTAGACCTTAGGGCATCCTCAAGATACGCATCTTTAATTATAATTGGTTAAAGATTAGGATCAAAGCCACACTTAATCGCTTAAGCATAGATTCAATCTACCTACCGGGCTGATATTCCAACTAGTCTAGCCACCTTAAGCATTAATTTGCTACTGCAGGGAGCCTTAAGAGGAACAACGAGGGCTCGGGTCGCGATATCTGTCTTATTGACCATTTTGGCTATAGAAGAAGGTGCTGGTGGTTAGGAAAGAGGGGGTGATTGCGGCATAAACTCGGTGGACAGGACCCCCTAGTCACTTAAAAGGGGTCACAACCCCTGTAAGACAGAACTTTTGAAAGCGACCTCCGTACAGGCCCAGCTTGGGCGGAGTACGTCTGCGCCGCAATCCGAATGATTGGGCCTCGGTCGCCCACGATTCTTCCCCCCTCGCGTTCAGCTGATCTGCCTGTCTCCCTGTCATATCACTCCATTTTTCTCCAACCTCCCTTCCCTCGGGAACTTCATATCTTACGAATAGAGACTGAGTCGCTTTAGCAATGGAGCTCACCACAGCCGGAGACCCAAACCCCGTTGACCGCGAAGGGCTTTGCCTTTTGTCGCTTGACGGCGGTGGTGTCCGTGGCTTGTCGACGCTTTTTATCCTCAAAGGCATAATGGCACGGCTTAACCATGAGCGCAAGGAGGCTGGTCTTCCCTCTGTGAAGCCCTGCGAAGTTTTCGACTTGATCGGAGGCACCAGCACCGGAGGGTGAGTTGAGGCCGTCGTCAACCATCGTTCGACGCTAACGTACTAGCCTCATTGCTATCATGCTTGGGCGGCTCGAAATGGAGGTGGACGAATGCATCTCGACGTACGTCGATCTAATGAAGAGCGTGTTTGAAAAGAAATCAAGACGGCTGCCTGTTTCTCTCAGGGGAAAGGTTAAGGCACAGTTTGACTCGAAGAAGCTCCGTTGCGCAGTGGAACAAGCGATCGATCATAGTGGGGCTTCCCCAACGGACCGTTTCAACAATGGGCAATCTCGGGGCTGCAGAGTGTATGTACCGTACATCGTAATAAGCAATTCAACACACTAACATCAAGTAGATTCGTGTGTGCTGCTGCAAAGGAAACTAGAGATATTACGAGGCTTAGAAGCTATGACTTGCCAAGTAAGACAAGCATTGAAGCAACTATCCTTGACGCTGCTCTCGCGACTTCAGCCGCTACCCGCTTCTTTGACCCTGTGCGCATCGGCGCTCGTCAGTTCGTCGACGGCGCTCTTGGAGCAAACAACCCCGTCGAGCAAGTCGAGAGAGAGGCGTCAGATATATGGTGCGCTGATACAGCGGAGCTGATGCCGCAGGTCAAATGCTTTATATCAATAGGGACAGGCCATCCGGGAAGAAAGGCCATCGATGATAACATTTTCAAACTTTTGTCTAAGACCCTGGTTGGAATGGCGATTGAAACCGAACAGACAGAGGCGCGCTTCATAGCGAGATGGAGGCAGCTCTACGACCTGAAACGCTACTTCCGTTTCAATGTTGATCATGGCCTTGAAGGCATCGGCCTCTATGAATACAACCAGCTGGGGACCATGGAGGCAGCGACGGACAGTTACCTTGACCACACAGCTCAGATCGCGCGCGTGCGAGACTGCGTACTGAATCTCAAACAAAAGCAGAGTGTGTACATTGAGGACTTTTCTTAGTAATCTAAAAGAGCCAGTATTTTGACTAACGCAAACTTTGGGATAGACGAGACTCCAACCACCTTTGCTTCTGTCATTCACGTAGGATGATTCCCTATATCGCTATTTGGCTGAAGCTAACAAACGCCTAGGAATACTCCATTCGCCTGCTAAGCAAACAGAAAAGTGCGTTATATTGGCGTAGTTGAGTTTTGTACTAATATATCTCTAGACTCGCGCGAATTTTGCTGGACGGTTCCTTTCCAGAAGAATATACGCTTCGTTGGGCGCGCCTTGCTGCTCGGAAAGCTAGACGCGGCGCTCTTTGCCGAAGAACGACCGTTGAAAGTCTCACTGTTTGGGCTAGGAGGTGTAGGCAAAACGCAGGTGGCCCTCGAGCTGGCATATCGGACACGAGTGAAATACCCTCGGTGCTCTGTTATCTGGATACCCACAAACAACGTGGAACGGCTGCGACAAGCATATATCGATGCCGCAAAACAGCTGGGAATAGATGTGGCAGACAACAAAACTGATGTGAAACGACTGGTGCAGCGCCACCTCAGCCAAGACTCGGCCGGTCGATGGTTAGTGATCTACGACAATGCCGATGATCTTGACATGTGGACCCCAAGCACTGGGAGCCAGGATGGCCTACCGGGCCTACTCGACTATGTACCGCGAAGCAACCAGGGCTGCGTAGTTTTTACGACACGAAGCAGAAAAATCGCTCTTAGACTGTCGCCGGAAGGACTTAGAGAAGAGGTTACTCAGATGGACGACATCACTGCCCTTCAACTATTATTTGGCCGACTCGACCGAGAGGTGCCAGAGAAGCATAAGGAAGGCCAGGCACTGATTAATGAACTGTGCCACTTGCCACTGGCGATTGTCCAGGCAGCTGCATATATTGACGCGAATCAGTCCTCCTTCGAGGAGTATCTCGATCTTCTCAACGCACAGGAGGAAGACGTCGTTAAGCTTCTGAGCGAGGAGTTTGGGGATGAAGGGAGCTACGAAACGGTTAAAGACCCTGTGGCCACGACTTGGCTCATTTCATTCACGCAGATGCGGCGGTTGGATCCTGTGGCAGTTGAGTACTTGTCACTTATGTCCTGCTTTGATCCTAAGGATATCCCGCAGTCTCTTTTGCCGCCTAGGGATTCGCGCAAAGAGGAGGTTGATGCTATAGGAACATTGACGGCGTACGCATTTGTCAGCCGACAATCGGCAACGGCATTGCTCGATATCCACCGGCTTGTACATCTTGCGATGCGGAACTGGCTAAAGCACGAAGAAAAGACCTTCAACTTGTGGCTGCACATGGCAGTTACAAGGTTAGATGCCGTGTTTCCGGCTGCGGACCCAGATAGCAGAAACGTGTGGAGGCTATACTTACCGCATGCGCGTTATATCTTGCGATTCTGCTTTTCAGGAGAGGCGGGTGAACGAGGAACAAGCCTTGTATGGAAGTTTGGCCTGTGTACGTATCAGGATGGGTGGTACGGTGAAGCCGAGCGCTGCTTTTCGCATACAGCGGACACTCACAAGACGAAGCTTGGAGCGGACCATCCCCACACGCTGACCAGCATGAATAATCTCGCGTCAACATTTTGGGACCAGGGCCGATGGGAGGAGGCGGAGAGGCTTGATGTGCAGGTGATGGAGATTCGCAAGACGAAGCTTGGGGCAGACCATCCCGACACACTGACCAGCATGAATAATCTCGCGTCAATATATAGGAACCAGGGCCGATGGGAGGAGGCAGAGAGGCTTGATGTGCAGGTAATGGAGACTCGTAAGATGAAGCTTGGGGCGGACCACCCTAACACTCTTATCAGTATGAGCAACCTAGCGTCAACATATAGGAACCAGGGCCGATGGGAGGAGGCGGAGATACTTAATGTGCAGGTAATGGAGACTCGCAAAATAAAGCTTGGGGCGGACCATCCTGACACACTAACCAGCATAAATAATCTCGCGTATATATATACGAACCAAGGCCGATGGGAGGATGCGGAGAGGCTTGAGGTACAGGTGATAGAGACTTTTAAGACAAAGCTTAAGGCGGACCATCCCTATACGCTAACTAGTATGAGTAACCTAGCGTTAACATATGGGAGCCAGGGCCGATGGGAGGAAGCGGAGATACTTAACGTGCAGGTGATGGAGGCTCGCAAGATAAAGCTTGGGGCGGACCATCCTGACACGCTAACTAGTATGGGCAACCTAGCGTCAACATATAGGAACCAGGGCCGATGGGAGGATGCGGAGAGGCTTGAGGTACAGGTGATGGAGACTTTCAAGACGAAGCTTGGAGCGGACCATCCCCACACGCTGACTAGCATGAGCAACCTAGCGTCAACATATTGGAACCAGGGCCGATGGGAGGAAGCGGAGATGCTTAACGTGCAGGTGATGGAGATTCGCAAGACGAAGCTTGGGGCAGACCATCCCGACACACTGACCAGCATGAATAATCTCGCGCATACCTGGAAGAACATGGGCAAGGACTCTGAGGCTGACAACCTGATGCTGGATTGTGCTCGTCTCCGGCAACTAAAGCTGGGCTTGAATCATCCTCATACTCAGTCATCACTTTTTTTCCTAGACGAACGGGCGAGCGGAAACTAGGAAAACAGAGTTATATAACTTGTCTCATAAGCGAGTGCGCCAACTCAACCAAGTGAGGATTCGTGCATCGGCGTTACGCATCTAGCAACGTTAATTCGGATCAGTGTATTTCAAAGGCCAGGCCTCGAGAAACCTCCAAGTTTGTCTGCACCGAATTATGTCAAATACCTCACCTCGCTGGTTCAGCCCTGATTTTAATGCGCAGCGGGTTGATGTTTTTTGTCTGACATTAGAAAGCTTGTGAATCCTGCACCATCCCTCTCCATAGCGTTGTTGGAAGCCTTCCGCTATCTGGGTCTGGATCAAAGCAGCCTGCGACCTTTGCTTCTCTAAACATTTGCTGGCGAGCTACAAACCTTCCATTAACCCCTTAGTCACTCAGCGTAAGCGTACAAGTTTGCTGGTGTCGCTGCTGCCGTCGCTGTTGCCATCATCGGTGACATTTCCGCCAGCGTTGTTAGCCGGCGTTGTTAGAGGCGAGAACGTTTTGACTGGCACTTTCATGTGGCCGCCTGGCTTACCATTATCACACTGGCTCGACAGTGACTCATCTGCGTCTTCTGTATGCTGATGGTCAGCCACCTCGGTGCTAGATATACTTAGTGAGCGCCGACGTGGCAAGGCAGAAGGCTGAAATATTCATTTGCTGGGGGCTGCTATTGACAAGGATGGCAGCGGGCGACCCTTCGGCAGATGAATTTATAGCCTGAATGCGGAGAAGTACTGCCTTGAAATAAAAGCTCGCGTCGGGAAGTTGTGAGAATTCTGCAAATAAGTAACTCCTTCGTGTTTATTTCCCAGACAGGACGTTTTTCGGAGGATCTGAGACAGCCGCTTCTCCTAGCTGGATGGTTCAAGTTGATTGGCAATACATTCATTTTGCCCCTGCTTCTCACTGTACCTGAGGCTTGACACGAGAATTAACTCAAAAACTACTACCAGTAAAGTTATTTCAAGACTGATTATGTAAATGTATTTATTTCTCAGAATCGCAATGTATGAGGTGGTCGTTGACCTATTACTATGTGCCACCTTGCACGCCGCCGAATCTTCCAGCTATACATGGCGTCTAGATCCCTGCTCTAAAGCCCTCCCCCATAAAGCAGAACAAAATATGCCTAGACTTTGTCTTTTTTGTATTCCCCGACGAAGATGCCCAAATGGTTTACGAGGCCGCTGCAAAACAAAACAAAAAACGCCGCGCCATACAAAAATTCACCAATCCAGAGTTACAATAATCCAGCTTTAGTCGAGCTCCACGACTGCGGGAGCCTGGACCGTCTTGCCGTTGAGCTTCTCCAAGCCTTCACCACCCTGGAAATTGTTAGCCATGATTTCTGGTCAAGGAAGCAGTGCAGACTTACGTAGCTGATCAGAGGCGAGATTTCGACACCGCCGTCGGCCACGACCGTGGCGCCAGCAGCCTTGGCCCATTTCTCACCCTGGCCCATGACGGCGATGCGGCTCGTGTCCTCGTCGTCCTGACCGGTGCCCTTGGCGTTCTTGAGCGGGGAGAACTCGTCCTCACGCTGAACCTCCATGCAGGCAAACTTTTCGAGGGGCAGCATGGGGAAGACGTCGAAAACAAACTGCTCTAGCTTGATTCCGTTGGGCTTCTCGGGCTTGACCGTCTCGCCCGTCTCGAGGTCGGCGGCGGGGATCTTCTTGCGGGCGACGTGGTGAGGCAGCTTGTGCGCCCACTCGGGGATGGACTCGAGGAAGCGGAACGAGTAATAGTGGTTGACAATGTTGGCGGCGCGGAACTTGAGGACGCCGGGGTGGGAAGGGTCCTCGGCCTCGGCGGTGGCCATATCAATCTCGGAGTACTCGACAACGTCGGGCTTGCCGTTGCGGGAGAGGATGAGGCCGACGGACTCGGTGGCGTTGCGCTTGCGCACCACCTTGGTGGCAATGTCGACGTTTTTCTCGGCAGAGAAGCCGACAAAGACGGGGTCGGCGACCTTGACGAGGCAGTTGTCGACGCAGTAGGCGTGGATGTGCTGGATACCGCGCTTGCGCATGTCGTCGAGGACGCCCCAGAGGATGAGGGCCTGGTAGATGCCACCGTTGCCGTCAGGGGCGACGGCGACCTTGCCCTTGTCCTCGAGCAGAATCTTGCCTTCGTTGGAGATGCAGGGCAGGACACCTTGCTCAAAGATCTGGACGTTGCTGCGGTCGAGGCCAAAGTACTTGTTCTTCTCGAAAAACTCCTCGGTAGGCTTGCGCGTGGGACCGCTGGTCATGACGTACCAGGGAACGACGACGTTCTTGTTGCCCGTCTTCTTGGCGGCGAGCTCCTGGACTTTGCGGATACGCTCGGCCTGGATCTGGAAGAGGGACTTGTGGGAGGGCAGGCCAATGTCGTAGCAGCCCTTGGGGGCAGAGCTACCGAGACGGGTGCCCTGGCCACCAGCCATGAGGACGACGGCGACTTGGTTCTGGCCGATCAGGTCCAGGCCAGAGTCGTACCATTTTGTAATATCTTCGGGCTTCGAGTCGAGGATGCTGGCGGTGGCGGATTCTGGTAGGGGCTCGAGCACGGCGGGCTGGTTGTCGGTCTCGGCAGGCTGGAGGGCGCGCTGGGCGTACTCGTTGATGCGGACGGGGTCGAAGCCAGAAAGCTGCTCGAAGAGTGCGGCCTTGTCGGCGACGCTGAGGGAGTCGTAAAAGTTGAAGACGTGGCCCTGCTGGGCGTCTGTGTATTTTTGCTTGAGCTGGGCGACGGCGTCGGCGGCGGGCTCAGAACGAGCGGTGCCATTGGTGCCGTTTGTGCCAATGTGCAGTGCTTGCTTGACGGCCTGCATCTTGTGTGTGTGTGTTTGTGTGTGGAGGTGCGGGGAGTAGGAAGAGAAGGAAGAGATGGAGAGAAGATGAAAGAAGGACGCGAGAGAAATGCCGGGATTGAATTCAAATATGCCCAAAAGCCGCACGTGGGTTAGGCAAGAAGGTTGGAGAGGTCAGGTTTAGCGGGAGAGTGCGAGTGCAGAGCCGAGAGCGCGTGCGAGAAGTTAGAGGTTGAGCGAGGAGCTGCGGCAGAAAGACGGTGACGACAGAGTGTGGGGTTCGGATTGAGGATGTTGCTTGGTGGCTGTCGAGACAAGACACGGGATGCGAGACGGAAGAAGAAAGTATTAAGTAGATGCAGGGTATAGAAGACGGTCAAGGAAATTGGTGAGTTATTGGTAGACGGGTTGAGGAGGGAGTGGCCGTTGTGTATATATAAGCCATCTAGCATGTGTGATTCCAATACACGCTACGCTATCTACTGGTGTGCAGCCTCGTACCATGACTACCGGCTCGTACAATACCGGCACAAGCATGGGGAGGCTGACGTCGTGGGACCAAATTAATCACGAAAAAAAATAAAATAATAAAAGTCAGCCAAGAACAACAAGCATCCTTTTGGCTCTCCAGCTACGCGATGAGCGAGGCGGAGGCGCAGAGGGGCTCCTTTTGGTGGGAGGGGGGCCTGGCGATGCTGGGATGTGAGTGGAGGGGTGGTCCCCTTTGTCAGTGGAGGGTTGGAGGGCTGCTCGGACAACCTTGCCAGGTGGACGGGGCGCTGGAGCCATTGTTTTGGTCCCTTTTTCTCTTGGGGTGCTATTTTAATTTTTCTGGGCGAGGATGCGCAGTTGAGTGTGGTCTTCCTTGGACCAAGTGCGGCAATGCACAGCACAGCCTGTCCACCCCACCAGAGCCGCGACAGGGGCGGGTTGCCTTGCCCCTGGCCGTGAGACAAGACAGGACAATAGGGACAAAAGGAAAAAAAAGGTACGACTGTAATAAATTTGATGGAAAATTCGGTCAAAAAAGACGAGTAGAAAGAGAGTCGTCTCATGAAATGACAATTTTTGCAGCTCCAATTGAGGTCTCCTGATACAATCCCTCTCTGCTGTGCCGATTGTTGCCGTGTTGACCACTTATCGACAAAGCAGTCTAAACTACATACGTCATTGCCTAGTCTCGCATCCCACCACCACAAAGGAACAAAGAAATGCACTAAAAACACTGAAAAAATCTCCATTGCCACTATGCTAGCACTATGATTGCCACTACAGACCAATACCGTTACCCGGACCCGTTTTGTCTGTCCTCGTATCGGTTCTCTTGGAAATGACGGCATCCCTTGCTTGGCCCATCTCAGGGTCTGCAGCAAGATGAATGCCACCGCCGATGCAACATGGCAATCTGGCCCAGCGCAACCTGCCTAGATCCGGATCCGACTGCCTGTCTGGCTGTGTCTGCTGTCTGTCGTCTGTGTGCCTGTTGAATTCACAGACGACTCGGCAGGCCCGCTCCTTCGTATCCAGAAACACTGATCGACAGCGTGTCCTGCATGCCCGTTGTTCCACTCGCCTTCATGCTGTCATCCCATATTCATGCTTTGTATCCAGCGATACCTTACTCAGTTGACCTGCCTTGCGAAATATGTCCCAATTTACCATGGCCTTTGAATCAGCCTCGTTTGCGCCCTTGGCTCTCACTCAGCTAGGCTGCCAGGGGCATCTTGTTGCCGAAAATTACCAAGACAAGCCAATCTCACCAATCGTAATCGGACATGCAGCTGCCAGGCCAGGGGGGACCCATCAGCCGCAGAGCCTCGCAGAAAGAGGCTCGTCGCTCGGCTAGGATGCTCACTCATGTGTTCAGCACTCCAGCAGCCTCGCCAGCAGGAGCCGGTTCCTGTTGCGCCCGCTGTGGCTGGCCGCTGCGCCTCGTACCAAATTTAGAAACTCAAACTGACAAACTGTGGGCTGCAGCCATTGGCACCCGTTGTCATCGCGGCTCAATTCTTAATATAGAATTATGCGCAAGCAGGATTCTCACCTGGAGATGCATGCCCGATAGATTATTTCCACAGGACGATGTTATTTGCGACCAGCGTCATAATTGACCGACACGCTCTCTTCTTATTTGCTTCATGCTACGAAGTACTTGGCGGGTAGGTTAGCTGCCATGTGTACCGCGGCACAGTCAGTAGGACACTTTGGCAATTATTTTGGCGAAAATAACTAGAAATTATAAGATAATTAATTGGCCTATGGTCATGTAAATTTTTGTAAAAAGAATTCTACACTTGGAATTCAAAGATAGATGACCGTGCCGTGTCCCAGTCCATACTGGGATCAAGTGTGGCTGACAAACCATGTGGCGCATGCTCGAAACTCAACTGTGGCGCGCGCGCAACGCCAAACCTCCACAAGCTTTCTCCAGATCACAGCTATCAACCACAACCAAACGCGACCCAACCGAGATCCAATCCACAATCGCAACAACCCGACGACAATCCGCCGACTTCGATACAGGCCCTACACACTTCCACCCCCGCGATGGCGACGGAAACGACCACGGCGGCCACCGTCTCCGACGGCCCCGCGGCCACGGTCCTCAACCACTCCGCCAAGCCCTACACCTTTACCTTTTCGCCCTTTCTCCGCGAGACGTACCAGGTCGGCCTGCCCGCGGACCGGCCCATCTGCAAGGCCTACCAGACGGGCAGCTGCCCGCACGGCACGCGCTGCACGGAGCGGCACGTCGCCGACGGCAAGGCCCCCGCGCACCCGACCGGCGGCCTCAACTCGCTCGTCTGCAAGCACTGGCTGCGCGGCCTGTGCAAGAAGGGCGTGCCCTGCGAGTTCCTGCACGAGTACAACCTGCGCCGCATGCCCGAGTGCAACTTCTTCATGCGCAACGGCTACTGCTCCAACGGCGAGGAGTGTCTGTACCTGCACGTCGATCCGCTGTCGAAGCTGCCGCCGTGTCCGCATTACGACATGGGCTTCTGCCCGCTGGGGCCGGTCTGCTCGAAGAAGCACGTACGGAGGAAACTGTGTCCGTTTTATTTGGCCGGGTTTTGTCCGGACGGGCCAGAGTGCAAGCGCGGCTCGCATCCGAAATGGTCTAAGAATCTGGAGCCGCCGACGGTGAAGCCGCCGCCCAAGACGGAGGAGGAGATCAAGGCGGAGATGGAGGCGCTGCAGCAGCAGCAGCAGCAGAACCAGCAAGGTCAGGGGCAAGGTCAGGGACAGCTTAATTACGACGATAGTGATAGGCAACGTGATGGGAATAAGGAGGACCGGTTTGGTGGTGGTGGTGGGCGTCATGGTGGCAGAGGTGGTAGGGGCAATTGGAGAGGTGGTGGTGGCGGCGGCCGTGGGCGCTTCCGAGGTAGAGGAGGATATTAAACGGGCAGTTGATATGGGCCAAATATGTACAACTATGAGCAGCATTTGCATTGGGGAGAGGAGACCACGAACCATGATACCCGCAGGCGGACAAAATAGGCCATCATGTACAAAACAGAGTCGGAACAGGTTTCATAAGCGATTTGATAGTAATACCATTATTGGAATTCTTATTTTTCTCATACAAGCACAACGGAGTCGTGACGTCGTCTATGTAACAATTAAGCTTGCAGGTATATATATCCTACTTTATACACGGCCCATGTGAACATGTGCCCAAGGTCTCTTGTTGAAACTATCTTTGTCTTATGCGGTCGGTTCTTGCGAGGCCTGCCAGAGAGTGCTGTCTCTCTCCGACGTCCAGGCGTTAATCTCGGAAGGCACCGCGATAAACTCATTGCTCCCGTGGTCGCCGTCCTCGCTCGGCGCGCGCGACGACCCTTCCTCGCTCGCCTTCCACGTCGACAGCTCATCGACGCGCCGAATACCCATCAGCCAGGAGACGAGCCCGCGCGGGGCCCACCGCCCGACGAAGCCGTACACGCTGGAGCCCAACCCGATACGCACCGTGTCGCTGGCGAGCGATCCGTCGAGCACGTCGAACACGGCGTTGTGCAGGCGGCGCAGCGAGCTGCCCTTGAAGCCGCGGATGCGGGCGCCGGAAATGGCCGAGCTCGTCTGCGCGACAAAGTTGCGCGCGTACACGTGCCGCGCGCCGTCGGGCCACACGAGGGTCTCCTGCGGCTGGCCCGTGGTATGCGCGCCCTGGCCGAGGGCGAGGTTGCGCGCGGCCGGCACGAAGCCCGCAAAGTCAAACGTGCCGAGCTGCATGTGCGTCACGGGGATGTCGAGCGGCCGCAGCTCAGCGGTGAGCACCTCGGTAAAGGCGGCGAGGGCGGAGCAGACGGTGGCCTCGGGCGCGTGGAACGGCGGGTTGATGGAGGAGATGATGGAGGGCGTGAGGACGAGCACCTTGGGCGGCACCCACTTCTCGCCGATGGGCTGCAACCGCGACGTGAGCAGCGGGAGGAAGGCCTGGATGGTGAGGATCGGGTGCAGCAGGTGCGTGTTAAACAGATCGGCGAAGCTCGAGGGCGGTATCGTCGCAATCGGCGACGTCTGGTAGTGGAGGCTCGGGATGAGGATGACGGACCGCAGCGTCAGCTGGTTGGGCTTGATCTGCGGACCCGGCGCGTGCGGCGACTGGAGGTACGCCGCAAACTTTTCGATGGCGGATCCAGCCATGGGAGGCTATCATGCAATTGTTAGCAACAGCAAGCTCGGATGGAAGGAGAACCATGTACTCACATTTGTCGTGTCAATCTTCAAGGGGCTAATGTCCTGTCGTGCGTACGACTGCACCATCCGCTCGTCCTCGGGCGCATCGCACACCACGTACACGATGAAGCCGCGGCGCTCCATGTCAAGCGAGAGGGACTTGGTCAGGGGCAGCGTCGGCGAGCCGGCAATGACGACGACTTCCGTGCGGCCGCCGTTCCTAGCCCTCTTGGCGCGCCGCGTCTTGCGCATCGACCGGGACGTCTGGTAGCCCTTGAAGACGACGACGCCGCAGACGACGACGATGACACCCGTGAGCACCTTGTGCTTCGACACCCAGTCCTGCGCGCGCTCCCACGCCGACAGCGTCACGACGGCGACGGGCGCGGCCCGGGCGGGCGGCAAGGGCCGCATCGTCGCGGGGAGCCAGGTCTGCGCGCTGAGCGTGTCGCGGACGGCGTCGGCGGCGCGGTCGACGCCCTTGTCAATGTACTCGGCCGCATCGTTGGTGTACTGCCTGAACTGCACGGGAATCTTTCCCAGCTGGGACGCGTGTTAGTGTATGCGTTTGATAGGTGTGGTGTAAAAAAGGAATAAAGGGGAACTATAACAACTTACCAGGTCTATGAACTGCTGCTCATCCACCGGCATGATGATCGAGGGTGCCGGAGCATGTGTGATGGGATGAGGGTGTGAAGGAGGAGGCGAGCTGCATCGCAGTGACGCTCTTCAGCTTTTTTCGGCCTAAGAACGCTGCCTTGTTTGGCTCCTGGCGCTGTGTGGGTCGCCTGCTGGAGCCACCCAAGTGCCGGCGCCTGCGATGCCAAGGCATGTGCCATGCTCACATGGGACGACAGTCAACGTAGAAATGCTAAAATTGGGATATGGAATTTGAACGCGGATTGTGGTGGTTTCTCGGTCTTGTTTTCGTACTGAACAGAAGTACGGTGTGTGATTGCGGCTCTTCACAAGTCTTTGATGCATCGTGATGGCATCTTGCTTGGCAGGAGGGATGATTTACGTTTTTCTTTTCGACAAACTACTGCAGGAAAATAAAATGTCTGAATGACTACTAATTACAATTTGGTACGCCAAAACCATTCTTTTTTTTCTTCCTATCAAACAGCAAAACAGAGAGAAAGAGCGAGAGAGAGAGAGAGAGAGAGAGAGAGAGAGTAAAGAGAAAAAAGTTATTAAGTAAAAAACGAGAAAACATAGATGAGAAACGACAGACCAAGTAACGACGCAGGCGCCCCTCCATCCTAGCATGAAAGAGACTAGAAAAAAATACAATATGAAATGATGAAAACGAAATGGTGTGAGTCTGACGTCCTTGTCCACGTTATAAAAAAAAGAGAGTGCTTGTGTTTTTCCTTCCTTCCTCTAAACCAACTGTCCTGCAGACAGTCATGGTTTAAGAAGAACCAGATATTCTTCCTGCATTCGTGTTGTGAATTTCCTGCTCTTCGTGTGCCCTCGTGCTTTATTCCTTTGGCGCGGTGGCTGGTAGTCGTGCTCTAAAAAGAAAGTCGCAAAAAAGAAGTATCTCGCAGACGGGCAAAGAAACAGGATATATCCGTCTAATCAAAGAGTGTGTGTCGAGTATTTACTGGCGGGCGATTTGCGGCATGTGCACGCGGTCCTTCATCAAGCTACCGAGTTCTGATAGGTTTTCTCGGGCCTCGACGGCGCGGGCGTCGAGGTCAGGCAGCAGAGCACGGGCGGTAATCTCAACAGCACGCTTGCCACCGTTGTTGTTGCCGCCGTTGTTGACGCCGCGGATGACGAAAATGTAAACGAGAACAATGATGATGATGACGACGATGATGGCGACGCAGATACCCAGGCAGATCCACTTCTTCTTTCTCGTCTTGCGGGCTGTGTTGACAGCGACGCCCATCTCCTCGTTGCCCTTGTCGAGATTGTCGACGACTTCCTCGCCCTTTTGCTCAATCTGCATGACGGCAGCCTCCTGCTGGACAACGAGCGTGTCCATGTCCTGGAAGAGCTGCGACAGCTCCACCATCTGCTGCTCAATCTTGACGAGGGCCTTGTGGCGGTCCTGGACGGCGGAGAGGGCAGCACGGGCGCGTCCCTGGCGGTCGCTCTGCATAAGGGCCTGGCTAAAGACTTGGTTGTTGCTCGTGTCCTCGACGGCGGCGCGGACCTCCTGCTCCGAGGCGTCGGGGCGGACAATGCGGTATTGGCGGGCCATCTGGTCCTGGGTGCGCTTGCGGAAGCCCGACTCGACCTGCTGGTACTGCTGGATGGCCTGCTTGAGGCGGCGGTCGACGCGGCCAATCTGGGGCTTGTTCTTGGGCGTGTTGGCCTCGGGGCTGGACTTGATGGTGCGGACGCGCTCGGTGAGCTCGCGGTACTGGGCCATGGTCTCGGAGGAGAGGGCGTCGAGCTGGCGGTTGGCGGCGCTCGAGGAGCTGCTGTCGGCGTCGTCGAGCGTTCGCTGCTGGAGCTGGCGCAGCTGCTCGAGGTTGCGTTCAATCTGGCTGATGCCGCCGTCAATGTCGCGGCACTCGTTCAGGATGGCGTTGGTGTCGCTGCCCGCCATGGAACCGGCATTTTGGGCGAGGGGAGCCATTTCGACGTTGGATCCTGGAGGCCGTTAGTCAATCCGTCTGCCACTTTTGCGCCACGTCAATCGTGCGTACCGGCATAGCCACCGTCAGACGAGTTGTTGTTGTTACCATAGCGGCTGTTACCACCCCTGGGATCGGCGTACGGGTTCTGCTGCGGCGGCGGCGTCGGCTGCTGCTGTCCGTAGCCTCCTTGACCTCCGTACGGGTTCTGTTGTTGCTGAGGACGCTGAGGACCACCGTAACCGCGCTGGGGAGCGCCGCCGCCATAGCCCTGACCGCCGCGCTGATCGTAGGGGTTCTGCTGCTGGTTACCCTGACCACGTTGGTCGTAGGGGTTTTGCTGGTTTCCGTATCTGTCGGTTCAAGAAGAAAAATGTCAGTGAGTGCGTCGACGAGAAAACGATGCGCGACGCCACCGTGGCGTGTCGAAACGTGGTTCGTGGGATTCGCATCGCGAGCAGATCGAAGAGACTAACCCGTACTGTTCGGCCATTGTCAGTATGATGAAACCTTTGTAGTGTGTAGCGAGAATGAAGAAAATTGCATCCCAAGTGCACCGAGACGGAAGGAAAGGAAAGAAAACAAGCGCGGAATTCGCGCCGCAATCAAGCCGTGACGTGCAGCGGGCACAACGGGGTGAAACGCCGGGGAGGACGGGACAAGACTGACACTCATTTTTGATGGAAGATGCAAGGCAATGCGTCAGGCCACTGGGCCGTTCGTCGGGTGTTGAGGGCTGCTGGGTGGATGTGAAGCAGACGATTCGAGTCAGGCGTGTGTTGGCGAAGATGTGACGAGATTATGGGATGAAGACGATATACTGGACGCGCAACTGGCGGGGGTAGAATATGAAGAAGAAAAAGAGTAAAATAGTAGATTAAAAAAAGAGATGAAATGAAAGAGGCGAAATGAAGGAACAGCAAAAGTCGGCCTTGGGAACGACAGGCTGTTGATGATGTTCAAAAGCAGGCTAATTGAGAGACGGTAGTGGGGAGTGGCAATCAAAAGGGGCTGCGCACTGCCAACCAAGTTTAACAGGCACGCAGTCCCTGGAAGAGTAGGTGTACTTGTGTCTCCATACAAATTTTGGTGCGGACATAAGTATACTGTACCAACCCTGAGACTTGCTTCCTACGCTAGGCCCACTCAGCTTGGTCCCGAGCGACACGCCTAAAAAAGCGTCGTGCCTGGATGCTTTGTGTCCTGCAGCGGCTGCAACATTGCTGTAACACCCTCTTTGCGAGAGTGGTTCCCGTAGCGGCCTGGCAATCAAACGATTTGAGGCCTTTGGAGATACAAATGCTGCAGTTGGGCGTAACATACGAGGTCGTGGCGTGTCTTGTCCTCTTCTGATTGATCCTTCTCTGCCTCAAGCCTGACTGACTGACTGACTAGCAAAGTTCTGACCCATCCTCCAAACGTCACGGAAAGAAAGAAGGGTCCTTGAACGTGTATGCAAGCCCGCTCTCCAGCGGCGAGCCGGGGTCGTCAAAAGGCTAAAACGGTTGTATGCGATTGGTGGTGACGGGTGGTGCTGGTGGTGGCCACTCACACGCACGTAAAACCTGCGACGCCGCGCCGTCCACTGGAGAAACGCCTCGTGTTACTGAGAGCTTAATTATGCCGGACAGGACTCGAGAAAAATCCGGTTCGAGGATGCTTGCGATCGTCACACCCCAGCGCTTAGCCAGAGGACTTGTCCATCATGTGCCCGTTGTGACAGCCATGCCCCAGCGCCAAAATCGTAGCTATGATTACTCTTTTTGCCCTTCCAAGGGCGGCAATGCCGCTCGTGTTTTCTTTTTTCTTTTTCTTCTGTCTCTTCCCCTCCTTCCGCCGCCGTTTTCTGAAGCTTGTTACAGGGCGAATCCAGCCCGGACGGGGGGAAAAGTGGCGCCCGGTTTCAAGGCGAGAGATTGGAATCTGCATCACTGGGACATTTGGCCCGCGCCCTTTTCTCGGCTCCAGGCAACTAACTAGCTAGCGATGTTGTCCATACAAACTTTGCACTGCAAAATAAAACAGAATAAAAATCAAGCATCGCAAAAAGATGGCTTATACACCGCCATCAGTAGTTCGACTGACAAAGGTCCAGAAATAGCAACAGCGTGCGCAGCTTGGTGGGACTGCTGCAAGCCTTTCAGCCTCGATTCGACAAAGTCAGCCTGCCTGCTGTGGGCTCCAACGAGGCCGGTCAGCAAGGCTCGCATTCGCCCAGCTGCCCAGCCACCAGCAGACCGACAAGGCTTCTCGCAAAATCTAGACGAAAGAGAGCACATCGCAAAAGTGTCCGACGTTTTTGCGTCGTCGACGTAAGAAATGCGCCGCAGATCTCGTAGGCGATCGACTGCATTCCAACCGAGGTCGAATCTTGTCTCACGACGTCACTTGTTCATGCCTTGACTGCTTACTTTTCATCCCAAAACACTGCCAAGACGATGTAAAGCAAAAAAGAGAGAAGTGCAATATGAAAAAACTACTCTACAAATGTTTGTATATATGCCGTCATGAAACTCATTGATATGCGTGCGCTCCCTGCTATACGTCCGTCCGGTATTGACATTGGGTCGTCATGTTCCTCAAAACGTCGCATACGCTGAGACGTAGCTCACACTCGACTTCGTCGGGTCCGTCAGCAACGTGCTGCGATCATACCGAACGTGCTTAAACCTGGGCTTGTTTTCCCCCTCTGCCCTGTCCGCGCCGAGCAGCTCCAGCGCCGCCATCATCGCCCCGATCGGATGCCGTCCGCACACTGAATTGTCCGTCTCCTCCAGATTCTCCACAAACGCATCGTGCGAGCCCGTCTCCATTGCCTCAATCGCCTCATAATCCAGCATCTTGATGCTCTCGTGAATCGGCGGCGTCGGCGGCGCATCCCCATCGCGCAGGTTCACCAGCTTCGCCCGGTCGTTTCCCTGAAAATACGGCCGATAGTCGCCAAACTGGCGGCCCCAGTGGCAGAAATCCGAGCTCACGACGAACGCATTCTCCGGATCGCGCAGGTACGGCAGCAGCGCGCGCCCAATCGCCTTTTCATCCTCGGCGTCGCCTGATACGAGCATGGGCACAATGGTGGGGAAGCTTGCAGGGTCGCTGCCAAAGACGGCCTCGCAGCGCTGGTAGAGAAAGGCAATCTCCATCTCGAGGCTGTGCTCGTCGAGCTCGCGCTTGCGCGGGATGCGGCGGACCTCGGGCGCGCCCGCGGCCTCGACGGCAGCCTCGACGGCGGCGAGCGTCGGCTGGTCGACGGTGAAGGCGCCGAGGGGCGTGTGGTACTGGGCAAACGTGGACAGCGCGAGGCCGCGAAAGTAAAAGTAGTGCGTCGGGCCGAGAACGAAGACGCGCTTGGCCTTGGAGAGGTCGAGGCAGCGGAACGCCCAGGCCGAGCAGCGTCCCGAGTACGCATAGCCGGCGTGACTGTCTCCCAAGTTAGCCAGTCGTGATTTTCACATTTGCAAAAGAGGCAGCATCTTGTAGCAGTGACGTAGTAACAGGACAGAAAACTCACGGAGCAATAATGGCACGGGCACCCGGAATCGGCAGCGCGGACCCGTCAATCGTCTCGGGCACCTCCTCGAGGTACTCGTCAAACTCCCAGCGCAGCTGAAACGGCGCCAGCTCGTACCACCCGTCAAAGGCCTTCATCGGCGGGCGGTTGTCCGCGGGCAGCTTGCCGAAGCGCTCCGTCATCTTCTTGCGTTCCGCGCGGAGCAGCGAGCGCATCTCGCCGTCCGAGAAGCCGTCCCAGCCGCGGGCCTGGACCTCGTCACATGTAAGAGGGGCGTCGTCGGGCATGGCTTTTGCGTTTGTACCGTCGCGCTCTCTTCTTTCAATACGCTAGAGTACGATGGAGCTCGCTTGATGAGGTCTGATGAGATTCCTTTTTATGCTCCTTGTAAAGACCGCTGCGTTTGATGAGCATCAGAGCATCCGAGGAAGCCTGTTCATGAGGAGTCGACGCGCCATCGGAGGCGGGGCAAGAGTTGCCGTTTGCGCCTCGATGGTATGGCTGGTGTCTGTGGCGGCGAACCACTTATGCGGGGTTGGAAGCTCTGCGAGCTTGGAGGGCAGCTTCTGGGAGAGCTTTCCACGAGGGAGAGAGTTTTTGTTTTCTTTTTGCAGTGGGAAATGTCTTGGATTGTGCGTCAGTGGTGTCGGATATGGGCGAGTCTGAAATTGAAGCATAATGCATGTTTCAGTTGGTGCTGCACAGCTTATCTTCTGATGCAGGAGCTGTGAGATGGAAGGCATTCACGTATACGACATCCGCTGTACAAGTACAGAATTTGATACAGATGCAGAATTTCGTATTCCCCACGGATCTAGAAGCATGTTCATACTCTTACCAAGGTAACAAATCACCATGTTGAGAACAGGCAAGAAACAATATCTACCCTGCAGACGAGAGGCCAAATGTTTACCAGCCAGCATAGTTTCTATTCAGAGCTGGTGGCAGGTCTGATAAGCCAACTCGAACCACGCTTGGTATACTTCTACTGCAGCAGCCCGTTGTCTAGTTGTTGCGCAAATTTCTTCACCTGTCGCCATGAGCAGGGCAAGCCGGTGTAATCCAACACCGTCACCTCGAGTCAGATGCAACGGCCCGGCCTCGCTTCTCGCCCTATCGTCGAGCTTCGGTGGGTAATATATAAACGCTAGAAGGCGCACTATTTATTTGTATTGACCCCATCGCCACAACGCAAGCTTCTCCGGGCTGCATTTTGGAGCATCAGTGGAGGTCCGGTGGACATGCCGACGGCAGTGGAGCAGAAGAGCGAGTTTTCGTACAGGGTTCGCTAAGAAGAATAAATGGGCATATGGGAAATCTATCGTGCCCCTTGGCTCTTGGGATGGGATGCACCGACAGGAAATTCCTTTCTGGTTCTTGGTGAGGACCCTGATGCGTGTATTGATAGCGTCACTGAGCGAATGAGTACTGACTCGCGACGACAATATTGGACACTGTGGGAAAACTTGGTCGACAAGGGGTCCATCTCGGGAGGGTACTGTCGATTTCAGCGATATTGTTGTGTCTAAGAAGTGACTTGCCGGACCGAATGTTGATTGTCAGAGCATGCATGGCGTTGAGGCGCAATAAGCATTGTCATTTCAGCTGCAGGCGCTGTCATCCTACAGTGCATGCGGCTGGAGTATAGCAGTCTGTGAATATGGGTGGCTTGGATAAATATTCTTGCGTATTGCATTTCAGTTGCATGCAGAGGTGAGCTGCATTTTCAAACGCAATTCAAACCCGTCGAGATACAGCTTTGGTGATTGTCGCAGGCCGGAGAATGCCGCGCCAAGAGGATATGCATGTTTGGTCCGTCATTCGCGATTATATAGGCAAGACAAACTCGCGAGCGCTTTTATACTGTGGCATTTGTATTTTCATATCTTTGCGACCGTCACATCATTGGCGGCAATACGCGGTGCTGAGTGAGTTGTATGGCTACGGTTGACCAGGTATTACTTTCCCGAGCCGAAAGCCGAGATGGGTTGAGCCGTCACAAGGCTTCGACCCTTGCCATGCATAGAGTGTGGCTTGCTGCATGGTCACTGGAAGAGGAAACCTTTACGCTGATTCCATCTCGGACGACAGCTACAATGACCGAGCCCAGGATTTCAGGAAACGAGGGTGACATTCAATTTTGTCTTCTGTTTGGTGAGATGGGCAGCAGGATCCCAAAGAGTCTGACCCTATCCGTACGTTGCTGCCAATCTCCCCAACCGCCTCACAGACTATCAGGTGCAGCGTGGAGTCGACGTTGAGAGACGCCCACCCGTGTCATGGCAAGAATCAGGCCACCTCCCTCGGCGGCCGCTGTGTTGCGTAATAATTGCGGGAAGATGGCCACCACTAGCGCACAAGCATCTGCGAAGCGAGGAACGTGCCCAAGACAAGATTAGCAGACGGAGCTTTTTAATGACAAGGACATTCGCAAAAGGCCAATCAAGCGAGACTGGGCTCGTATGGTCTCGGAAAGGCCAGCTGCATGGTGACTTGGATAGTGACAAGGACGTAGCCGCTCCGAGGCCGATGCATGCACAATGTACATGGGCAGCAGTCTTTCAAGACACAGGTGCGGCGCCAAGGGGCGACATGCGCAAGGTCCCCGCCGCTGTGCGTTCCGCAGTGGAGAGGAGACTGGTTCATGAAAGGTGCATTTGCGTCGCGTCCTTGGTGGCCGTTCATCGTTGAACGGTTGGTACCGAGCTGGCACGACGAGGACGCCCAGGTCTTAGTCATGAAGTTGACGCATGCCATCCCATGCCTGGTGTTTGAGCAGGTTTGCGTTTATGAAACCCTGCAAGCTGAAGCTGGAGCTGGTGCGGTGTTGGTTGATGCGTTGTGGTAGTGGTGGAGGAGATGTGCGTTCGCATCGGCCCACCGGCGGGACGGGGCAGCACCAGTCGGCGAGCGGGTGGGCGCTGGTGAAGATCATGATGGAAGAGACAGATACACAGGCGATGAATGGGAAACGGGAGATGTGAACTCTTGATGGCTGCACGGCGGACGGGTGATGCGACACTTTGTCCGGGCGCAAGTTTATCGCAAAGTTTAATCCAACCTAGGCGGTAGATGCTACAGCTGGGTGTGACTGTCGATGCCGTCTCGCTGGACAAGTGGAATTATTAAATACAGTGAACATGTATACTTGTACTTATTATACGTATCATGTACAGTGTTGATTGACGCCGAGAGGAAGTAGTAGAGTACCTCGGAGTCAATATAAACTCGTTCGTCACCTTGCCGTGGCGCATCGCCACTCAGCCATTCGCTCGTAGTCCGAGGCCGAAGCAAGCAAGGCTGCAGTTTTGTTGGCGGCTGTCACTGTCTTCATCTGAGACAGTAGCCACGGCTGAGTGTATTCTCATTGTCTCTGGTTGAATGCTGGATGCGTTTGTGGCAGATTCATATCGGCAAGCATTCCAGCTCTTGTTTACACCGAGTAAGGCCACGGGGGGTGCTACAGCGGATCTGGGGCGCATCCACCCACTGTGACGCCCGCAGCTGCCCCTCTGAACCTCTTGCAGCGCCCGCTGCACCACTTTTACTGCAGCAATTTATTCTCACGTAACTGGAACCTAGGTAATCGCTCAAACCGTGGCCATTTGCTATTAGTAGGATCCCACCACCACACCCTGGCCTCGCAAAAAACTTTCTTGCCTCTGCATCCCTTCCCTCGCCGCTCGAGGTCCTGATCTTTGTTTCTTGTCCTCCTTCTTTTATCCCGAGGCTCCATCTTTCAATCTCTTCTTTTCTGTTACCGTCTTGTCCCGTTGTATCTCTTTGTTTTCTTCCGACTTCGAGCGCCGTCATCACCTCCACCACCACCACCAAGGCTGTGCGAGGCGCATCCTGCTGCACCACCCACCATGCCGTCCAAGATGGCGCTCTCCAAGAGCACCCGTATCAAGATCATGATCGGTATTGATACGGCTTTCTTTCTCCTCGAGCTCATCACCGGCTTCGTCGCCCACTCGCTCGCCCTCACGGCCGATGCCTTCCACATGGTTCGTACCATCGCCACAGCGCGCGGCTTTCGCTCTAGCGCCCGACAACGCTAACCAAGCTCCGTCTGCTGAATAGCTCAACGACATCATCTCCCTCATCATCGGTCTCTGGGCCGTCGTCGCATCGCAAAAGGAAACTACCGACGAGTTTACATTTGGCGTACGTACCATTTGACCCAATCGCAACTAACCCACCCATTGCTAACTTGCGCAGTGGGTTCGCGCCGAAATCCTCGGCGCCTTCTTCAACGCCGTCTTCCTCATCGCCCTCTGCGTCTCCATCATCCTCGAAGCCCTCACCCGATTCGTCGAGCCTCCCGAGATCAACCAGCCCCAGCTCATCCTCATTGTCGGCTGTGCGGGTCTCGCCTCCAACCTTCTCGGCTTTGTCGTCCTCGGCGGCCACGGCCACGACCACGGCGACGAGGAATCCGGCCACGGCCATGAACACGGACACTCCCACAGCCACGACACCGATGAAGAACGCCGTAACATTGCCGACGAGTCGGGTCCTGTCGAGGACGTCTACCCCGATGTCGTTGTTGGCAAGTTTACCGCTGCCACCAGCGGCCGCACCTCGTCCGACAGCCAGAACCGCGGCCGCCGCCTCTCCAGCAAGGGCCAACACTCGCGCTTCGCCAGCATCGACGACATGAGCATTCACCCCTCCAGCTTCCGCCAGGACATCATCGCCGCCGGCCTGCACCCCTCCCCCGTACCCCCCGAGAGCGAATCCTCCAGCGACGGCGCGGCCGATGAGGCCGAGCCCACCGAGAGCTCTCCTCTCCTCAAGGGTGGCTCCAAGCCAGGCAACGGAGCCACCGCCATCAAGCCTCGCGTCGCCAAGAACAAGAACCGAACTCGCCGAAACTCGAGCGTCCACGCTGGCCACAACCACACCTTCCCGCAAAAGGCTGGCAAGACGACCGGCCACAACCATGCTGACATGGGTATGAACGCCATGATGCTCCACGTCCTCGGCGATGCCCTCGGCAATGTCGGTGTCATCGTCACGGCCCTCATCATCATGTACACCGACTGGTCCGGCAAGGTCTACGCCGATCCCACCGTCTCGCTCTTCATCACCCTCATCATCCTCAAGACGTCCATCCCGCTCACCCTCGCCACCTCGCGCATCCTGCTCCAGGCCACGCCCGAGAACATCAGCATCAAGGACATTCGCGAGGACATTGAGGGCCTGCCCGGCGTCGTCAGCTGCCACCACATCCACGTCTGGCAGCTCTCCGACACCAAGATCGTCGCCAGCATGCACCTCCAGGTCGAGTTCCCCATGGACACCCACAGCGGCGAAAAGTACATGCAGCTCGCCAAGCGCGCCCGAAACTGCCTCCACGAGTTTGGCATCCACAGCGCCACCATCCAGCCCGAGTTCTGCCTCGACCAGGACCACGAGCACCTCCGCGACGCCGCCGCCCTCACACTCGACGGCCAAAACGATCCTACCGCTTCTTGCCTGCTCGAGTGCATCGAGGACTGCGAAGGTCAGGGCTGCTGCGCCGACGGCTCTTCCAAGGCGCCTTCGGTCCGACGCGCCAGCGACACATCCCCCACTGCTTAATTCTCTTACACGGGCAGCTGAAGGGTGGCGGACCGCTCTCGCTCTATAACTGGGGGTTGAGATGGTGTCTAACTTGGCAGTATAGGCCACTGCTTGGAACCATGCGTCCCCTAACTGAGCTTGTGGCGTCCAGACCACTCAAACTTGAGAGTATATCAAGTACACATTCACTCAAATTGCCATTATATATGCAATACCACCTTTTGCGTATTTCTTTTTCTTCTTTTACAATTTGGCGGACTTTCCACTTGTCTTCACAGACTGTCTTTCTTTATTTTCCTTGCATTGTTTCAAAATCGGGGCGCTTTGTGTTTTTTCATGATCCTCTTTGCCCCAGCGCCGTGCTGTCTGAGCGGGATACATTCGGTTTTGTTTTTGTCTTCTATTTTTGATATGGGGATGAGAGATGAGGAATAAAAAATCTGTCTGGGACGGGAAATTAGAAGCGGCGTT
Organism: Paracorniculantispora psalliotae; assembly: GCA_002796755.1. Taxonomy (NCBI): domain Eukaryota; kingdom Fungi; phylum Ascomycota; class Sordariomycetes; order Hypocreales; family Cordycipitaceae; genus Paracorniculantispora; species Paracorniculantispora psalliotae. The sequence goes on from PHFE01000107.1 coordinate 25,966, forward strand.
TTTTTTTTTTTTTTCATTTTTCGTTTATACATTATGGGCGCGTAGAAAGAAAGATGTAATAGGGCAGTATTAAAACTGTCGTTTGTTTTGGGATAGGGTTACAAGCTACAATCAGCGACAGATTTGTTGAGCATAATATTCTGTTTACATGTTTTGTGTATGATTTTTGACCGTGATGCCGTGAATGAGGTCTGGTAATGTATGCTCTGGTGATGTGCGACCAAGTAGGAAGCTTTCATGACTGGGTTAAACAGCTGGACATGACATCTTTGATACGACTATATCACGACAGTCGAGTAAACAGAGCGTACAGCAGTGATATTTGATGACTTTGATCAACAACTCCCCAAACACGATGCATACGTGGCTTTCCTCGCCGCTCTGTCATCGTCCTCCGACACATTACGAGATGCCATGTTCAGACCAGACTTGACGAACATGAAGACCGCATCTGCATTTCTGCTGTACTTTAGGACATCTACAAGATGGTAGCTGAAAAAAAAAAGACGAGAGAGGCTCGTAGTAGGACCATCGTAGCACGGATCATGCAGGCCAGTTTCGTTCGTCTGAGGCAGCAGCAGAGCAAAGGCTTCCTCGCAGCGACACCGGGAGGCAAAGAGTTGCTATTTGTCATGTACACGCTCTATAAATATAATAGACTGTGTATATGCACTGTAGCTGCTTTTATATCAGCCGTGGTTGGGACGTGTAGCAGAAGAGCAGAACCCGAAGTGTCTCTGGCTGACGTGGACAGATGCCCAACTGTTCGCAAAAATGTCGGCTTTTCCCAACGGGAACAATCGTAAAGGGCCTAGATTAGCGACTCAGAAACACGATATATACATGTATACTACTGAAATGGAAGCTGGGGAGGTAAAAGTAGCTACACATGGCCAAAATCAAATTTTGCTGCCACCTTACATGACCATCGATCAATTCCAGCATTCGTTTTGCACAAAGCAAACAACTGGAAAATGATTAGCATAGCAACCAAAGACTGACAACGACCATGACTTGCTAATGTACTTGTTCACGCACTGTCCATTAGAGTGAGCCGCGTTTCGGCGCCTAGACAGAGAGACAAAAATAGGCAGGATTGCTCTTACATCTCTGTATATTAACATATATTCCGATAATTGAGCTGCAAGTCATATGAAATTACCAATCGCAAGCTGTAAATACATGTATTGGTGCCTATGGTCGCCTTTGTGTCCTGGCAATGCTCTTCGCCCGCCACTCGCATCAAGCTCGTGAGGTGAAGTTGAGCTACAACACAGCTGGTGCCGAACTTGGCCACGTCTAACCATGAAGCATTGCAGGTGCAGTCCTGGTTATCGTCCACCGGCTGCCGTGTATCGTCTCTGTGTACATGGTCTTCGTGATATGGCACTCCGGCGGGCGTCGGATGGATGACATATGGCCATTTCAAGCCATCTTTTATGAACACGACAATCCGAAAACACCACGCCTTCTATAATACATGCCCATTGACTGCCATTTCGGTTTCTGCCGTCTAGGAACCTCTCCAACTCACCGCAGAAACATCAATCGCTTTCCCCAACCCCCTGACGAGTACGCAGATACAAACACCTCCCAATACAACATCACTTTACATCACACGTCTTCTCCTACGCTGCCCCTGTCGATTTTTACCAACACTAGTTCTCTACAACTTGCTGTCACGGTCGTAACTGCAACCCGCATCGAGGTACAAGTATAGATAAAACATGAAAAAAAAGCGATCCCCGTACCCAAAAAGTTGTTGGGATAGCGTGTCGCGTGCGCGCGTCAGAACTCGCATCACCGTCACTCGTCTTTTACATCTGCGAAATACATGTTTCCATCTCTTCTCTCCAACATTTCAATCGTTATTATACCAACCCATTTTTACATTGAGCATTGAAAGAGCCTCATGCCCATTTCCCTCCGCCCCCGTTCAATCGTGCTGAGCACAGGTCAACATTGGGCTCGTGCTCCTCAAATGAACCTGGGGGCCTAGACAGTTTCCAAAACCGCACACATAGCTTTTCCATCGAACAATTGTAATTCATGAACAAAGAACGAAAGACGAAATAGCAATCTACCAATTTCGCCAAGAAGTAGTTCCATGCTTATTCTGGACCTGGTCGTTATGTGACCTGTTCGTAATGACACCGTGCTCCTGACCGAGGTAACGATTCTTCCCCCTTGCTAGCCTTTGAACCAGACCAAGTACATCTGTATTGTTTAAAGTACATTAAAAATGCATACTGGTTCGGTGGCTTTTTCATTTTTCGCCCCCTTCATTATGTACACTGACAAGCCCGTCGCCGTCTGTGCTTGCCTGTCAGCCATGTACAAGTGACTTGACAAGCATCCCCAGCCCTTTTAATTGCTGGGTATTTTTTCATTTATTTAAATCGGTGGGCACCGTTGTAACTTGGTCCGCGCTTTTTTAACTCAAAGAACCACTTTGCTCACTCCAGAGCCTAGTTTTTACGGCGCTGGTCAACTCAATAGCGAAATTGGCTGTGGCTGGTTGTACGGAGTGGACGCCGATGGACTTTTCCCGGTGCTACTGGCACGGTTCTGTGCTTGAAAAAGCTTCTGGAGAAATAAACCAGAAATGTACATGTGCTGCTGCCAGCGCTTTTTGCTAAGCCCATGCACTTGCAGAAACAAAATGTCGACCTGGGGTAGGATCCGCCCAAGCACCGCCTTGGATGGCACCTGAGACACAAGAATCCTGGCGTTTTCGGGCTTCTTGTACAATACCTGGATTTCGCTCGTGCGCCTGCAATCAGCCTGCGCCGTTGCCTTGCTGCGATTGACTCGTGACCAGTACCGCACATCGCTGACTTTTTGCTTGCCTTTTTGTGCTGTGTTCTGTTTCGTAGGAGACATATAAACCCTGCCCAGTCTGGGGTGCCATGCTCGGCCTAAATCCGCCTCCCCCCAGCACGTAGTAACGACGTCGCCCGTGCGAGCCCAGGCAGCGGTTTGGTTGCCCCTCAATTTAACCCAAAGAGACAAGAGAACATCCGAGGCTGACGGTAACAAAGTACCAGTGCCAGGTTATTCAATATACGCCGGCGGACAGTATTAGCCATGTCTCGTAATTGCTGGCGGTGGCTTAGGGCACGTCTCACAGCCGAAATTCATTAATAAATATGCACAACCAGAAAAGGGCCACCGAATCGCTTGTAGGTGAATCATGCATATGTATGTATGAGTTGCCTATTTTTACGCCTGGATCGCCTCTTCAGCCGTAGACGTGGCGGTCTATTGGCCTCGCGAATTCGTGATTCCGACGCCCCAGAAGATTTGTTTTATCTGGACGAGCAACGCCATCGAGCAGGGCCCTCATTGGACGGACGTCTCGACGTTGTTGCTTCTTTCCGCATAATAATAATAGGCTCCGATATCGTGAGGAGAAAGAGAGAGCTATCGCGTGGCCAGTGCTCCAGCCCCCTGTAGATGTTCCTCATGCTGCGCCGTAGGTATACACACGTGGCGGTACAGACGAGTACCTTGTCCAGAATAGGTACTATTTTAGTACGGCGCGGCGCTGATCCAACTGCTTTGCGTGCGACAAGCATGGGCTTTCCGCTGCCCGCAGTAGCCCCAAAACGCCTAGGCAACAGATGGACTGCATTTTTGGGCGATTGCAGCTCGGCAAGTTAGCTTCCCCAGAGCTCCCGCGTCGTCGTACGAGCTTCGTACTGGGCGAGCCTGATTTGATGGCCGCAGCGGGAAGAATCTGATGGGATGCAGGGCATTACTCCAATAGATCGTAAAAGCAGAGGTGAGCGCATTGATGGGAACTGCAAGGTTCGATAAGCAGCTCCCTCCAGCCAAGAGCTCTGCGACTCGAGCGCACCTCATTGGCGACCGAGCCATGCACAAATTCCGTGGGTGGCGTGGTCTGCAGCAAGCTGGCCAGCCCCAATTGGGTGCGAACTAGCAGAATGAGGAAAAGGCGCCGAGGCACCACTGCACCAGCGCCGTCTGACCAGTTGGTTGGTCGCGTCATTGCATGGGCAATCTGCAAGAGCAAGGTTCACTGCATAGCTGAACGCAAGCACGGGGCAAGGCGCGCTGCGGGATGGCTTGGTGCATGCATGCAGCTGGCCAGTTATTAGTAGCGGAGGTCAATGAGGCGAAAATGCGATATAAGCGTTCAATCGTCTACGACCGGTGTCCTGCCCGGCGAGTGCCGGCGGAACTGTAATCGAACGGTAAATATCTGCCGCGGCAGAATATCGACGCCGCGAAAGATTCACAATAAAGAAAAAACGATCTATTCGCACAAGCTTCAGCCGCAAGGCGAGTCTCGAAGCAAGCCACCCTCAACGGACCAAAGGCTATCCGAAAACTGTTAGGCTGGCGCTCCTCAGTGGCTGGATGCTGGTAGCTGGCAGCTAACTAGCTGGTGCGGCGGCGTTGTTCGCTGGAGTCCGTACGGTCCGTACCTGTACGTTCTGGTACATAACATGGGCGGGCGTGGACGTGGCGTCGAAACATCCCAGACCAGCTGCGAAGCACGGCTCCAGCAGCACGTCCACGTTTGGTAGAGGCACTCCTCCTGTTTGGGGGCAGCGCAAGCTGAATATGGCAGTGTTCGTGGAGCAGTTCCAGAGCGAGTGCGGATGTGCTTGTGGAGATTTTGGTAGAGCGAAGAAGCTAGCCTGCTTATTATTTTTTTTTAGAGGGCGCTTCGCCGCCGCTACTAATAATTCGAGGTAATGAGTCCCCAGTGGTGACGTCGTGACATCGAGATTTTGGCTGAGTGGCAGGGGATAGTTAAGTCTGAACATCTGGATGTGTGACAAGTCCCATCAACGCCAGGAGGCGTCGCGAAAACTTGGAAGTTTGCGCCATAAACCGGACAGCGTTTCGTATAATCCCATACTTGCTCACCAGCACAATTTATGGAGAAGAGCAACATCTCGATGCTGGTACTCCCCCTATTTTCGAATTGAGCTGTTTTCTTCTCCTTGCTTGGGATTGGCCAAGCGATTGATAATGCCATTTAACCAATTGCATGTCGATGGCTTGTATTTGACAGCTCCTACTTTCAGGCTTGCTATATTGGGCGAGATATTATAGCCTGCGCTGCTTTGAAACATGACGTCTGTCAGGCATACGGAGCCTCTGCGCCGTGTACATGCACAGTAATGTTACTAAATAACCTTGCGGAGACTCGGGCTGGGCGAACGCGAAGGCAGATACGAGTGGCTGGGCGTAGGAGTTGTAGCTTGCGCCACAACGCCAGGACGGAAGCATTTGTCCATGTTGCGAAGCCGTTTCCACAGCAAAAAGTGGCATCTCATCAAGCTTTGCAGGGGGCCTGGTGTTGGCGCGCCGAGCGACATGGTTTGAAATTGGCCGTGGCCTCGCATCGCGATCACAGCGCGGCTTCAACACGGGGTCGAGAATGGCGTGTGTTAATAAACAGGGCTAGGCAGTTCATCGGCGTGCTAGCGAGCCAGATTGGTGATGCCGTTGCGAGCTGCGTCGCGACTACTGATAAACAGCGGCCAGGGTCCGGGCAGGACGAGAAGAAGCTAAATACGACGCCAATCGCAATGCTCATCACGCGATGAATAGCGCGTCTTCGTTCGATGTATTTGAGTGGCCCGCGGTGCTGCTGCACGACGCGTAAAAGTGACAGGGTTTTATTCGACCTGCAAGCCACACACACCTTGACGAAAGCACCACGCCGAATCAAAGGCAATAGCGGGCTTGGAAGCGTCCACATTCGTTGCTACCGCAGATCTGATTGATCGTTAGCGTGCTGCAGCAGAGGAGCTGACAATCGTGAAATAGGCATGGTGTGAGCTGTTAGCACACGAGCTGCTTATTAGCTCCAAGAACTCAAAGCCATTCGAGCCAACCAGCTAGGTTTGCAGTGCTGCTAGCTGGGCCATCCCTGGCCGCCAGCGGCCAATCGTAAATTACCAACCATTTTGAGCCAGACTTGCGAGAATTGATGTGGAGAAAGTCTGTCGCGATGAAGATTTTTAAACCGAATTGGAAGCAGGCCGTCCGAATTGAACATGCACTCGTGCCTTGTTCGTGTTTTGCTTGCCAATGGTCGGCGGATCTTTTGCATGATCTGCAGCAGCCAACGCTAGAGAGGCTGACGACGGCCCAAGATTTGACATGCGGCGTAACCCACTGGAGGACCAAGTCGTGACAGTGACCCAGCGACACGAGCAACAATATCCGGATCCTCCGAGCCGAGAGGTGGTGTGATGAGCCAAGCCATGGCTGAACCAAGCGTTCGGTACCAATTCTGGAGACAACGCTAAATCCAGTTCATTGGCAAGTGGTAGCAACGGCTACGACGCAAGCGAATGTAACTTGGGAAAGAAGAAAATATTTCCCGTTCCATGGTGAATGTTGCGTCATGCGGGCTCCCTGTGTTGGCCGATGAGGCAGCATGTGGTGTGTCAAAGAAGCAAGTTCTGCCATCCAGCACCGTTGGGATACAGCCTGATGTGTAGTCTTGTTTTTTTCCTGCACAGCCAAGCCGCCGCAGTAGGACCACGCCACCACCCTCTCGAGGCGAAATCCCATGCAGAGCCAATGCAGCAACGGAGCGGCTGACTCTGCGCTGCAACCCCGCCCACTGCGTGTCTGGTTTCAAGTGGTCCAAGAAGGCTTAGAGCGCGGGGAAGTCATCAAAGTGTAAACGACGTCAACTGCGAATCGCAGCTCCAAGATGGCATGCCACGAAAAGAGGCGATGAAAAAAAAAATGGGATAGACCCTGCACCATGTGTCGACTTGTTTTTTGTTTTTGTTTTCCCTGGTCTCGACACGCCCCCTACCCCGAAATGGACAAGACGGTGATGTGTCGTGCATAACCATCGAGTCTCGTGCTCGCGCCAGCGGTGGCTTGCGGCCATCGCGGCATGACGAATTTTAGCCAATACTGGAAAAAGAAAGTATTTTGGAGCTTCTTGGCGCAATCCACGGACGAAACTCCGGTGGTCGGTGGTCGATGTCGTCCAGCCTTCGCATCTTAGCCAAGCAGAGAACATAGGGCATAAATTTAGGCTATATGCTTGGTGCCGCACTAGCGAACGACGGTGCTTGCCTGTCCATGGAGAATGACATGATGAGACGCTAGCAGCAAACCTTGATACCCAGCATCGTTCGAGACGCCAAGGACTTTTGTGCGCGCGTATCAGCCTAGAGGGTCTTTTTTTGGTATTGGTAGAGAGGTCGCGTTTGTCAATGACTGGTTGGCATCTCGCCATCTGTGGCTTACTCGGCGGACGATTAGTCTAGATCGAATGAGCAAATAGTGTTAGTAACTGGTCGGATCGAGTCTAGATTTTGCCATGACGCTACCGTGAAATTTTGCAATGTTCCGTTGATGAACGTACAAACTGGTTGTTTGCGGTTCATCAACTGAGCAAACGACGATGCAGGAGAAGAAATGCATGGTCGGCGGCTGCCAGCTGCCAGCCGTTTGCTTTGGATAAATCGGCGGCCTGAGTTGGGCTCGCAGGTTGGTGCCGAGCCATATTGGGCCACTACGCTTTTTCGGTCACAACTGGCAATATCTCTCTTTTCTCTCTATCATCCGGAGTCATCATCATCGTCATCCACAATGAAAATTTGCTTTGATAGAGGGGCTGGGCTTTACCGCCTCGCTTTCCCCTCTCCAACGGCCCTCTTTGCTAGAAAAATTTTGCCTATCGTGAAAAGCTCCAGAGGCGCGGGGTTTATCCGCCAGACAAGAAAAACCCCGAATTGGAGAATTTGGGCTCCGTATATATCCGTTTTTACCTATTTAGAAAAAGAAGAAAGACCCGGGTCTTGGATGTGGAGGATTTCCACAGGGTGTAGACATTGTAAGCAGGCCAGAGCCCTTTTTTAGCTGGGCTCCAAGTGGTACCTTGTCGTCGCGTGTCTCCTCCAGACCACTGAAGTAATCCCGACCGAGCGTGGCTCTTCCCCCGCCGGCACTGGAGACTGAAGTAAAAAAAACTGGACGCCAGAGATGTCTTTGACTGAGGGGTTGCATGTTGAGCTTGGAGGATTTATGCAGTCGTAGCATGTTTGCCCGCCAGTTCGTTCGTTGCACCGCTCCGGGGCTTCTGATACGCCTCCATCCGAGCCGCTCTTCGGCGCCTCTTTCGTATTAGGCACGCCGTACATAAGGCTGCCGGGCACAGCTGCCAGTAGAGGATATAAGCCGCGACAATCAGCAGCCAATTCAACTGGTGGCCTGCAACTTTGGCTTTTTACGCTAGGAAGCTGACTGGCGCTGGCCCGTCCGAGCCGCACTTCTTTGAGGCTGGGCTCCACCTGGCGATGAACCATGCATCGTTCTCCAACTTGCTGCCGCAGTTGCCAGTAGGAATTTACTGCAGGCAAAAAGCCTCCGTCTGCCGTAATAAAAGCACCAAGCCAGTCATAAAGTGGTAGGTATATCAATTGATAGCCATGCTAATGCAATTGAAGCTCCACGCTCTTGCTGGGACCCTGCAGACCTCGGCCGCTAACCAAGTCCTGTAGAGTCGTCTCGTCACCAGCCCAAGTATAATTTTTCTCTCTCTTCTTGTCACAGTCCATCTTCTCGCAATATGATGACATATTATGGAGCTCATTGCAAAAGCGCCTCTTCCTAAGAAGAGAAAAGTACCGCCCGCCCAGCCCCCCTCCCCTCCGCCTTATGGGAACAGAATGTCCACCCGCTGCAGCAAGGCGTCGCCGAGGCCGTCGTCTCCGTCTGTCCTAGCAAGGGTAGCTGGTCCGTCGTTGGAGTCGTTCAAAAAATGGCCCCAATTGGAAGCCTCCTCCTCACGCCGCACGTCGCTAGCTTCATGCATCTGCATGGCGGCGCATCTGGGCAATCTTGTTTTATTTATTAATTCCTTTTCTGCGGCACTCCGTTCTCCCAGCCTGTCATCGTTGACGTTGCGCAAGGCATATCTTCGGAGGCGTGGCGTGGCGGTTTCGCGTGCCTTTGGCGGTCGTCGTCTGATTTTTGTCCGCGACAGATGGGTCTTTTTGGAGAACGGTCGTTTCCATTAATGGCAGGAAAGGAAAGAAGAGCTGCAGCTGGCGGGACATGACTCTTTTTGTGGCCGTGAGATCCCCCTGTCCTCTCAATCTATTCCTGGCAACACGGCTTCAATCTGCCCAGTCACCAATCAACCCGTATCCCATGTCTTCTCCGGCTGACACGGCTTCGCAAACACCGGGCTGCCGGGGACAATTGGCAAACGCTTCTTTTTTCTTGGATGACCAGTCGAGGGAACCCGCACGCGATAATTGGACAAGGCGGGAAGAGCGGATCTCTTTTTTGGAGTGCTCCGTCGACCAGGCTCGTTTTGCCCTTGTCTGAGTGCAGGCCTTGTTGCAGGTGAATAGCTTGGCTCCACGCCCGTAGCGCTTCATGTGTCATTTTTTGTGCTATGCCGGTCGTAGATATTCTTCATTTTTTTTATGCCCGTTGCTAGTCCAACAAATATGATCCTGGACAACGGACGAGGATACCGTGGCAGGACATGACCCCTCGTTGTCGAGCGAACGCATGATCTGGTGCCGGCAATCGAACGTAGCCTGTTCGGTTGCTGTTGAAACTGGGAAATATGCAGGCCGCATAGTCTTACATTTGCTTCTTTTTTCACGATGCGGTACAAGGATACATGATATACTGTGCATCGCGATTGCGTCTGACGAAATTAAAGAAAAGGTCCAAGCCAGTGATGGCACCTGGCTCACCACTTGTCTAAGACGTTTTGCCTCTTGCAAGCTACTGTCGACCTTTTTTGGTGCTACTGGTCCCCGGCCTGCCGTGTATCAGCCCCGAAGAAACAGGCCCGGGCGGCGGTGGCAGGCTCCGGCGGGGACGAGACGTCAGATAATATTACTCGTATGAAACAGTGATTAACACAAGAGACCGGTGAGAAAATCGGCAGGCTGGCGTGGTCTCATACCAGGTTTCTGCATTGAGGGAGACCCGGACCCTGGAAACTTTTTTATGAAAGGCTGAGACGACGAGCCGCTTGTGTTCATGCCGTACAGGGAGAGGACCCTGTGGTACAAAGCTGAAGCCGACGTCTTGTCTTTCCCCAGACCAAGGAAATTTGGCGGTGTCAGCCATTTTCTTTGGATTATTCTTAGCTCATGCGGAGTACAATGCAGTACACTCTTTTCTCTTCAAGGATATCTCCCTTGATCATCCAGAACGCGGCAGATGGAGAGACCCTCTGTCTTGCGTCGAAAAATTGTTCAAGACCCAGAGCAGACGTAAAAAAGACGCATTGTAATAAAGAGAAATACTCTATAAAAATTTGAAAGAAAAGAAATGTCTCTCCGCTTCAGATTCCAGACTATGACAAGATCCTCTTGGACCAAGCCAGGGGAGGGCGTGTGGTTGAGGAGGTTGGCGACAGAGACGCGGCATCTCCAGAAATCCCCAATTATCCTGCCACGGAAACAAGTCTATTGTTCTGCAAGGTCCTTCCCATCTGGGGACACTACGCGTGTTTTCTACGAGTAAGACCGCTTGCAGATGGCTCTCGCTGTCCTTTTTGCAGGGTCCGGCAAAGTGGGTGCGTTGCCTTTTTTGCTGGCATGGTCCGTTTTGCTGTGGACTCGACCCGTCATGGCAAGAGTTTTCTTCTGCCTCTGCCGGTACAAACCCAAACCCAGACCCTTGGCTTTCTCCTCACCGACGGTAAAGAGAATGATTGAAAGAAAAAAATCTGTTTCCATTCAATCCACAGTGGACTTCTTATCCATCGATTCATGGCAGAGAGATGCCGACGGCCCGCCGAGCAAAAGAGGGGGGAGCAAGGCACGCGACTCGGCGTGGACAGTGGGCTGGGTCATGAATAAAGTGCCAGCAATGGAAATCTGTATATGCATCGTTCATGCTTTATGACGCGCTGTGCTGTGCAAATCTCAATTCGAAACTGGCACAAATCGACACTAGCCAGCCTGCCTTGCCTCTTCCCCGCCCCGCCACGGGAAAAGCCACACACTGGGTGGGGCGGCTGTGCTGCTCCCGCCACAATTGCGGAGGACATTTCCGACGTCGTCATTGGCTAGCGGAGTCCTGAAACATAAAAACGGTCCGAATTAGGCAAGCTTCCAGAAGCCGCACCACACAAAAAAATTATGCAGCCACTTTAACGCTGCACAGCACAGCACCCGTGATTAATTGAATATGCAACCACTTATCGGCGGCAAACGGCATGGCACGACATGCTCCCTTTGGAAAGCTCGTATGCATAGATTCAGTGTTATCCTGAATGCGTCTCGTCTATGGGCGTACATGTCTACAAAAGACGGTGAAGCATTGACTAGGAAAAACTCTTCTCTTCTCGTCATCTCGGATGTAGATTACATTATTCTCTCCCTCTCTATCCATTAAACGCGAAGCTATACACGCCCCCGTTCCGCAGTCGCGTCGACGGAAGCGTCGGTTTGGTTTCGCAGCGGTCTGGCACAGTGATTTTAAATGGAAAAAAGGAATTAAAAAAGAATGTCAAACGGACACGCCCTCCTCCGCCTTTCGTGCCCACCAGGCGCGGGCCACTCTCGGGGCGGAGTCTGCCCATCTCATGTCTGCGGTGGACTCTTCCGCACAAACTGTGCACTGGTGCACTGATGAGTCGCTTGTCAGTACCTTGACGGTCTTCTTTGCTACGCAGAATTGATACGCGGCCCGGTATTCACAACGCAAAACTTGTGTGGCTGTGGGACAGGTTAGAACTTTGTCAGTCGCTGGACCCTGCATATGGGGAAAAACGGCCCAAGAGCAACTCGCACAGAGCGACGGCCCCAAAGGTGGTACACTGTGGGTTTGGGGCGTCGAGGTTGCTGATAATCCAGGTACGATAATTATTCTTGTTCAACCTGTTTGTCCTTGCTATTTCTTGACTAGTTTGTGCACGGCGCGATATGGCCTTGTTTCGCTTAATGCAAGGTACTTTTTATTCATGTTGTAATTTTAAAGTGCGTGCATGCCAAAAAAGGAACATTTTTTATGTCTTAGACCTGGCACCAATGCAAGGCCTGTATCGCGAGCAAGCCCTGCTGACAATGGAGCGTACAGAGTAGCGCTCTCACTGGATTGGGCAAAAAAGCAACGACAAGCCCATTGTGCTGGGAATGCCTGCCACGCTAGGGTTCAGCGCTATGATGTCCTTTTTTTCATATATGCAGCAGCCTGCAGAAACAGCAAAAGTAAAGGAAAAAGAAAAAGAACCCTGGCGATCGAATCTCCCTCCCTCCTGCGTTGTTCATCACTCAAACTTTCCACATAAACGAAATACCCATGGCCTGGCACAACGCAGTACCCGCCCCTCCTGCATCAGGAGCGATGTACCTTGCCTGCATAGGAGGCGGGCGCCATGCCAGGAGTAGTGAGGCACAGATTATCTGGCCCTGCATGTGGCCGAAATGACACTGTCTTGCGATACGAACAAGTATCAAAAAGAAAAAAAGAAATATTATCTAACATTTGTCTGTCCGGTGCAAGGTCCCCCGGCCCCCAAGACCATGCAACCACTTTAACACCTCCACGAAAAGTGCCGTCGAACTTGGCCGCCAAAATCGGTCGCAGTCGTGTCACAAGGGGGGCCAGTCGGCGTGGCCACAAGTCGCAACCGTATGCAAGCTATTAAAAATTGAGGGACTAGTGATAAGGGGGCCAGACGGATGTCACGATGGCGCATTCATCGCCGTTCTTGGCCATGCCATGCAGCAAAATAGGCGCGGGTCTCTGGACACAGCGGCCAGGAACAACGCTGTCGTGACGTGCATGTAGCGGCCACCCAGATAGGGGGCCGGCCGGCCGGGGCTCGAGATGACCGCCCTCCTTGGGCCGCCACGCCAGGTTACCCAAAGCAAGGTGGCTTACACAAAGGGATTGGCCCAGACGGCTTCGTTCTTGCTACTGTGGCACAGCAACTTTTGGTCCGTCAAGGTAATTAAGACGAACCACCTGCGTAATAACGAGCTGGCGTTCGTGGTTGCACACACAAGACTATACGGCCCGTGGGTGGCGTTCAAGTGTGCCGTTCCCGGCCGCTGCAAAGAAAAAAGACTGGCCAATTTACACCCGAAAGGGCTGCAGAGATCGGCGGCCGTTTCTCAGTAATAGGGGGCCTAGTTGGTCACGGTGGTTATGCGTGCTGTATGTGTAAGGTGGTGGTGCAAGCGTCGGCGGGCCATCTGCAGGGCGGCTGTCTGTGATAGCTAGCAAGGCCAATTGCTTGACTTCAGGAAAAAGTAAACTAATTGACGTGGCCGAACCATGCAGTTGCATTGCTTTTTAAGTCTCAATTTAGTCAATTAATGATAGCTTCTTTCTGTTTTTTAGCATCTTCTTCTATCAAGGCAGGGTGCAATTTTACCTGCACCCCCTGCGTTCGCTGGTGCCCCCAAGCACGAAGCTTCCACCATCATTTTTTCTAGTATGTGGTTCGCCACTACGCTTCCCAATTGGGGAAAAGTTACCTTCAAGTCCCTGATTTCTGATTTCTTTTTTTCCTTTTCCTCGGCTTAATCGACGGGCGACCCTCGCTAAGCCCGTTTCCCGTAGCCATGGCCCTTCTCATACGGCAGGGGCTTCTGTCAATGGCAAGACTTCAGCCGCAGCGCCGTCCCTGTTTTGTTTGCGAGCCCGCAAGTCGAGCAGCCAGTCGGAACAGCGACAGAGCACATCGCCACTCACAGATTTGATACTGATTTATGGGGGGCATCCGCCAACCTTGGCGGCCTCGCAAGCCGGATTTGTGTGGTGGCGAGGTCTTCTCGTCTACGAACGGTCGGCGGTGGCTGTCGTCAGTCCCTCATCAAACTACGGTAGCCACAGGCTGGCCCTTTTTAGCATGTGGTTCGCGAAATCGCAAGACGCCCGATTTAGCGCTTGCTGATAGCGCTGCCCATCACTGGAGACTCGGACCACCAGTTCAGCTCGGCGTTCGTCCAAGAGGGGAAGTAAATTTCAAGGAGGCGTCTTTCTACTGGCCGCCACGCTGATTCAGGAAATGAGAGCTTTTTTTTATGTCCAATAATAGAAATATAAATGCATGTATAATAATTACGACGAAAGAGCCGCACCGGAAAGCAGTGATATCGCAATTGGCTCGTCTTTATCCGTTCCTGGACGCATTTCAGCCGAAAGGGAGCTTCAAGCTTTAAAATCACCAAAGCCACATTTTACAGGCCCCAGTTGTCAGAGATTCAATGGGCATGCCTTGCAGCCAGAGGCAAGGGCCAGCATCCGCGGCAGGGAGAGACAAACACAGGTGTGATTGCAGTTGGTTCCTGCAGTTCGCCTACTTGTCATTGGTGGAGGCATGATGGCAAAAAAAAAAAAAGATGCTGCATAAATGCGCGTTTGATACATGTGCAAGGCGAATTTGGTAGCTTAAAAAGCGCGTCGGATATTGAGACATGGGCAGAGACAAGGCTGAGCAGCGTTGTCCCAGGATGGGCACTTACACATGCACCACCCGCATATGCACTCCTATTTTCGTCGTGGCTTTTTTTCTTATTAGTGCATCCGCTAGGCAGCATCACATTGTCACGCAAGGCTCTTGCTTCCGCGTTGTCTTCCGTTTTTGTTCTGGTAATTCCTTCTTTCTGGTTCGGGTGCCAAAAAGTACTACGCCAATCAGCACTGCGCAGGTCAAAATAAAAATTTAAAACTCCTCACAGAGTGGTGCCCTGCATGGGATGGAGCCCGCCGATCAGGTCGGGACTCGAAACCCGCGAGATTCCAAACCACGGCATGAACATGAAAAAAAAACGGGATGACAGTTTTTTTGTTAATAAGCTTGTGCGTGCCGTGCGCACGCCCAAGCCCTGTCTATGTGCGACGGCTTGCAAGGGCCGTGGGACAAATCGCAGGGAGAATGTCGCTTAGCTTGAAACAAACCATCAATGCGTCGTCGGGTGCAATTGATTGCGCCCAGAGGTCATCCGTTTTGTGACAGCAACGAGATCGAGAGTGGCCCGCGGCGGCTGTATATCTGCCACAACCGACGGCGGAGGTTCCAATTGGTCTTTTATGTAGTCATTTCTTTACACCCACACGGGCAAACTACGACGTGCCTCGGCCATGGTTGGGGCGTGGTTTGCGGTTTGCAAGGCAATTTGTTGGCTGGAGCCGCTAATCACTCACGTCTCCGTATCAATTATGCCAAACTTGCAAACCCAGCAGCCTGGGAATGCCCCCATGGCCGTAATTGGCATCCATTGGCCCATGTGTCTCACCGGGGTTGAGCTTGCGCCCAGCGGACAGTGGGGATGGTTGATCAAATGTGAAGCAATTGTTCTACGGGGCTGTGTGTGTGACTTGTGCTTGCCATGCGTCATAGCTCTCTTTATCTTTGTGCGAGCAACAAATGGTTGGAGTTTCATTTCCCGGTGCTTCTTCTTGCCAGCGTGGTCGTGTAACCAGACGTCGGGCGTTGAAGGAAAAGATGCCGTAGAAGGAATAAAAAAAGAAAATATGTGTGTGATGTTGGGCAAACGAAAATCGAAATTGTGGTCAGCAGGCGGAAAATGCAGGGCTCAAAACAACCCCTCCCAATGAATGAGACGACGGCTTCGTAAATTGAAATCCCCCTCAAAATGTGCATTGTCGCAGGACTAACAGAAAAACGAATGCAAGAAATAATGAAGTGACCCGAAAAAGTCAAAAGCTAGTTTCATGGATAACTCATACACGGCGACGCCAAATAGAATGGCTCCGAGACAAGTGTGTTGTTAGATATCGGTGGTGCGTCCTTTCAGGCGAGGCGTCTGGGTCTTCCCCCCCTCAACGGCAGAAGTGTGATTGGCTCTAGAGCAGCGCTGGGCCGTCAGCTCAAAGTTGGGCTTCTTGTTACTGTTTCGGAGAGAAAAAACTGGCCCATATCGTAACTTTTTTTCAAACTAGGTACGTACAAAGTTGGGGGCGTTGGATAGTGGTGGTGGCTGTCGTGGAAAAAGCGCGTACGAGCGTGATGATTGGCTGGCGTGGCCCTGCCATGAGGCTTGCGCCGCCGCTCAATAAATCCAGAAAGAGGCTAACTGAAGACCCCATCTGGCCTGCGACCCCTCACTTCGTTTTTTTGCCACTGGAGTTGTGTTGCCTCTTTTCTTAATACTGTGTGTGTGTGTGTGTGGTGACAGAGATGCTCCGCCATCAGACAACACGGAAGTCGTAGATGGAGAGTTTACCGAAACCCTGCTGTGGTTGAGCCGACTCAAGGGCATCGCGGCCTGCCGTTTTATGACGTGTCCAGATTTTCATGGTTATTATATCTTTATGCAAAGTGAGAATTAATAAGTCAACAACGGCACAAGACTGATCGCATTGGTTCGCCGGTTGATGATCACGACGGTCGACGTCTATCAATGGTCCGAGATGGATGGCACCATGATGTGCATCTTGGAGGCTGCGCAACACTCATCTGACGTCGGCCACACACACTCACACACACACACAGGCAGGCACAGCTGGTCCAGGGCTCTGGAGGCGCCCCCACTACGGATACGCTGGGCAAAAGGTGTAAATAAGCGATGCGGGGTCCAAATCCTGGTATCACTCAATTTGAGTTTTTTGACGGCTTTGCTCGTAAAAAGTCCAAGCATCAATGCGTTGCAAGGGTGGTTGTTCTACGACAGCTCATTGGGCGGCAATTGATTTCTCAATCGCACACACACGCACAACAGGAAAATACATGAAAATAAATAATTTGCGCGTGTGCGTGCTGCAGCCTGATACCGTTTTCTCCTCTCTCGTCAATGCAACAGACGCACGAGGGGTTTTAAAGATAGATGCCGTAAACCCGGTTTGCTGTGCCCACCGCGGATAGGACGGCGGACTGATATCATTGAATATCCGGCGGGCTGGTGAAGCACAGCAGCCCTGTGGTGCCGGGCTGCTAATTTTAGTTGCTTGTAGCGAGCGAGGCTGCTCCAGTACGCGCTGGGTTGCCATGCTGTGTTCGCGTCTAGGAGAATCACTCATCTCGACTACTTTCGTCTTTTCCGTCGGTGTGTTTGGCGATTGAGACACAGGAAAAGAAAAAGGATGTATTCGCATTTTAAATTGAGAGGCTAGAAAAGCTGCAGGGGCAGGAAGCACGACATAACGATGGCGATGGCGATCTTGGAAGGAAAAGAAAATGTTGGTTTAATTACACGATCCACGTCGCGATCTACGTCTGGGGCCCATTGTCGGTGGTGGTTGCGGAGGGAGGGAGACGAGAAGCTGCAACAATA
This sequence comes from Paracorniculantispora psalliotae, assembly GCA_002796755.1. Taxonomy (NCBI): domain Eukaryota; kingdom Fungi; phylum Ascomycota; class Sordariomycetes; order Hypocreales; family Cordycipitaceae; genus Paracorniculantispora; species Paracorniculantispora psalliotae. The sequence continues at coordinate 43,200 of PHFE01000107.1, forward strand.
CAAGTGACAACCATGCTACATCTTCGGTGCTGGTCAATTGGCGATTGCGCGCGCACATCCTGGGCTAGCACGGCTTGACGTGGTGAGGTGATTCGGAACGAGCAGGGGGACGCACAGGCCTGGCACCAGCGGTAGTCTTGCAACGGGAGGGAGCAAGAGACTTTTGTAATTCTTTTTTTTTAATGCGGTTGACGGGTTGGACAGGGACGGATACCAGATTGGGGGTTTTGACGAGTTCTGTTTCAAGTAATTGGCTGAAAGACAAAGAACGAAGACGGGCGTGCATTATGGCGTGGGTGAGGCTGGTGGCAAGCTACAGCCTCCCTTACTGGGGACCGCAAAGGCTCGTCTACTCCGTGCATGGCTGACGGTGTCATCTACGCTGGTGGATCTGTGAGAGAGAGAGTGAAGGAGAAGACAGACGTGATGCCCGTTTAGGTGGTGTTGGTGACGTGTTTGTGGGTTTTCCGGAGGCTTGCATTGGCGAGGCACGAAAAACTGCAATATTTGGAGGAATTAAATATTAAAATATAGAAGAAAGAAGGCCAGGATGGAAATGGCTAGTGTGTGACATAAGTGTGAAATAAGTGTGCACGCGAGCCGCCGCGTCCAAGTCGCGAGGTCTTTTCTTGAATGGGATTTCTGGCAGCGCGCTGGGTGGTGGAGAAAAAGGCTGGGCGGGCTGGGTTTGGCCTGTTTAGGCACTAGGCGCAAACATGGGTTTCTGATGGATTAGGATGCATAAAAATCGAGAGGTCTGCCAGATTGGGCCATGTTTGACTGAGATGTGCAACAAGAGGAGAGACGGAGAGACGGAACCCCGGACCGTTGACTGGTATGCGAGCGACTTGGGACAGTGTTCCATCTTGGGCATCTGAGATGTGGGCAGAAAGCACGACAAAAAAACACGACTATATAAGTTTTGGATTCTTTGATTAAATGGGTATTGGATATCTGGATTTCTGGGTTTTTGAGTTTAGGCATGGAGGGGAATGCTGGGTCGCGGGCAGACGGGCAACTGTCGGTTGTGATTTATGATGATTGGATCTGGAAAAGGTCTCGGTCGCGAGACGAGGCCATTGCGGACCTGGAACAGAGAGACTGGGCATGTTGTCACTTATTCTCAATTCAGCGAGGGTGATATCGCACGTCGCGATGTGTGTATGCTGCGTGTCTGTTTGTTGCCAAAACACAGGGCGGCCTTGAGGGAGACCCGACCGGGTGCGCGACAGACAGCGCATCACAACACGGCGTTCACACAGAAGCCGCTGAATGGCAGTGCTATTGCGTGAATTGCAGCATTCATTGGGCATCGTTTGCAAACGAATTGATGGCAATTCACATCTATATAATAGACGTTGCTGCGTTCTGTTCTTCCACCGCAGCAAACGACTTTGGTTTATGCTCATCCACTTTTTACATGCTACTTGTGCATGCGCGCATAAACCATTTTCATCGATAAAATACGCATCGAATTTTTTATTTTTATTTTTTGTCGATTTCCCCACAAAGTTGGGTACGTACCGGGCACAAGCCACCTCGAGGCTAAGCCTGTCCGAGTCTTGGGCGTTTCGTGACTATTTGATCAAGGGATCTGAATAAGAAGAAATGATTGATTCGAATCGGAATCGAAAAAGAGAAACTTGAGAAACTTTCTTCTTCTTTTGATACATGGTCAAATACCAGAAGGCCTCTCTCCTCGCTTCCAAGTGCAAGGGTCCGGTAGAGAGACACGACGCTAACAAGCTCGATCAGACACACAATTAGACACCTCCGCCCACCACCAGAGAGAGCGCGCCCAGCCGTTTGTTTCTGGATGAACATTTACAGACTGGTACGTAGCTTTTTTTTTTTCCATCTTCCGTGTGTCTTGTCCGTCTTGGTGTGGTGGCTGCGTCGCGTCTCGTGTTGTATATTGTTCGAATGAGCCGAGCACTGAACAACGGCAGATGAAGTGTAATCGAATTGAAAGAAAAACAGAAAAAGAACATGATAACAAGGGAGACCAAGTGGAATCGCCGACCCGTTGGGCGTTCATTTCATCATCTTGTGATTTCATTCTGCCGTTTCGTTCTTTGTTCTCATTGCCAGCGCTGACAAGGTGCACAAAGCCACGGGCTGGTTTGTGCATCCCGGCCGCGAAAACAATGTGCTGCACAAAATTGTGTTGTGGCTTCTCTGTGCAAGTGCACAAACGCGTTGTGTGCGTGTTTTAGCACCCACCCGCGCCCGCTACGCCTCGCCCCGAGGGCGTGCGGCGTCGAGCCCAGCCCGGCCCAGCCCAGCCAGCCACGCCACGCCCATCACCAGCAAACACCTTCACACCCTCCCTGGCCGGGGGAGACGCTACTGCACACAGCAGGGGATT
>PHFE01000107.1:45586-107470 GCA_002796755.1 Paracorniculantispora psalliotae
GCGCCCACACGAGCAAAAGACGCCGCCGCCCAGAATTGAATTAAATAAGAAATAAAAAAAAGAAAAATTGGCTCCAAGCAAGGACGATGCCAGCTTTTGGCGGGCCAAGCAAGGCAGGGGGGGTCGTTTGTGTGCGACTGGTGGTGGTGGTACTGTCGCTGTACTGTACCTCGACCGGTACCTTGCCTGTGCCTCGTCTTTGCCTTGCTGGGGATCGTTTTGGCTGGTGCTGACCAGTCGTCGGCTTCTGTGCAGCGCAGCTCTCTTGCAGCTCCCCAGCTCTCCTCTCTCCACTGCCCCAAAGCTCACTGCAGCTCGCAGCCTCTTTCGTCCCCTTCCGCAGCCCCCCCCTCCCGCGCCCCCAGAGCCTTCTCACACTGGCTCTCACACGCTCTCTCTTTGCCCTGCAGTGCTGGTGCTTGTGCTTGTGCTGCCACTGCACCACCTTCTGTGCGCCGCCCCGAATAAAACTAACCGCCTCTCCGCCGCCAATCCTCTCTTCTCGTCTCCATCCTCCTCCTACCTCTCTTTTCTTATCCCACCTCCTCCTCCCCTCCTCTCTTCTTCCTCTCTTCTTCTTTCTCCTCGTCCACTCGTTTCTCTCCCGGCGCCAATTCAAAACTCTTGTTCGTCCCTGACCCCTCTCACAGCAGGTCGATAAATCTCTCAACGCACACAAGACGTTTGGCCCTTTTTGGATTGACGAGATCCTTAAAAACCCGCCCCTCCCTCCTCCTTCCATCTCTCCCTCTCGCCCCTTGGATAAGAAAGCCATCAAACACCCGGCAGCAAAAGCTCTCCCGCATTCGCAACCGTGTTAGACCTTTCCACCTTTCGGCAACAATTAAAACAAGAAAGAGATCACCTCTCCGTCCCGTCCCGGAGAACAAGCGATTCAGACACCTTGATTGGTATTTCGCTTCCTTCTTTGCCGCATAAAAGCCAAGCTAGTCTTTTCTTGCCGCTTCAACTTGGTTGTCTGCAGAATTCCAGTCCTCCCGACAAAGGAATTCGATCCACACTTCAGCCAATCCACCGTCCATCTCCCTTCGGTGAACCCCATCGACTCTCCATCGACTCCTCGACAAACGATTCGATTTCGACCCCTTCCCGAGACTAGCTACTACTAGACGCTCATTCATCGAGCCTCTGGTCGCTAGCCTCTGCTTCTCGTCAGGAACCGCCGTTCGATACGACTCTCCGTCCGAGATAGCCTCACCAGCCTTTGTCGCTCGTCTGTCCCCCGTCTTCCATTGGCCTGTCTTTTTTTGCTTTGACTAGCAAAAAAACTTGCCTCCAAAAATCTATTGCATGTCGCTGCATTAGTGTCCCTTCATTTTCATCATTTCTCTCTTTTTCTTGTAAGTCCAAACCTGCAACACCACCGAATAGCCAGACCACAAACGACCACAATCACCACACCACCACACCACCACGCCCACGGCCATACCACGGCGATGCTCCTCTTCAGTCAATCAACCAATCGGCCACTTCCCTTGTCTGCCACGCGAAACTCTCTTGTCCCTGAGCTAACCAGGCCCCCGATTGTAATATAGTTGCATGCCGAGCACCCTCCTCCGCATTCTTCACCAGCTCCACCGTCGCGGTCGACTTCAATCCTGTGCCAACGCTCTGGGAGACGTTAACTCGTTGGTCCCACTCGCTACACGATTGTCTCATCTAGATTGTCTCGTTCTTTCTGCACCACTGCAGGTAAGCCTGCCCTTTTTTCCCGCTGCCACATCGTGCCAATCGATGCAAACTTTCCCATGCCAGCCTGCCCCTACTATCCAAGGGAGCGGCACGCCAGGGGAAACCTATTCGGCCCCCGCAGTCTTGCCCATGGCAATGTCTTTCCGCCACCGAGATGCAGTTCTGCAGCGGAGACAAACGCTAACCACCCGTTTTCAATTCTTTAGATCCCTCGAGTCCTTTAAACCCGGCCTTGTCCGACCCTTTTCTCGACACCCGACCACCTCTTCTACATGGTCCTGGCTGCTCTCTCTCGCCCAACAGTCCTTCCTTGACATTAGTTCGACACACTCTTTTTTTTCCTTCTAATACTCTAATACTCTAATTCCTCCGGCACCCGGTTCTCTCTTTACCCCGGCAGCTCGAGTTTCACTCTTTATTCAATAACTCGCCCACTAAAGATTCCTGGAGAATACCAGCCATTCCTTGTCCAACGGCATTCATCACCAAGACAGTGCCCACACCCATCGCCTCTTATATCCAACTCATTCCCATCCAGCTTCCTCGTCTTTTCGATAACACGGGAAGCTCGACCTATTCACATTCATCCGCAAACATGGCTTACTCGCAACACGATGACTCCTTCTTCATCGAGTCCGACGAGCCCAACTTCCAGCGAATGAACGCCCGCTGCGCCGCCAAGATGGTTGCCCGCCAACGGCAGGACATCATTGCCAGCGAACTCTCCCGACTCGCCGGTGAGGAGTATCTTGAGGACATTCTCGAGCACATGGCCACCATGGAGGACGAGACCCTTCCCGACGCCAGCCTGATCGACATGCAGCGTGAGATTCAGTGGTTTATGCGACCCTATCTCATTGACTTCATTGTCGAGGCTCACGCCGCCTTTGCCCTGCTCCCCGAGACGCTCTTCCTGACCATTAACCTGCTCGACCGTTACTGCTCCAAGCGAATCGTCTACAAGCACCACTACCAGCTCGTCGGCTGCGCCGCCCTCCTCATCGCCGCCAAGTATGGTGACAAGAAGGATCGCGTGCCCCAGATCAACGAGCTCAACAACATGTGCTGCGGCCTGTACGATTCCGGCATGTTCACCCAGATGGAGATGCACGTCCTCAACACCCTCGAGTGGGCCATTGGCCACCCTACCGTCGACTTCTTCACACAGCTCATGGCTGCCGAGGAGCGCGATGACGCCGAGGTCGAGCACATGTCTGCCTACCTCTGCGAGATTGCCCTCTACCACCGTGATTTCGTCGCCACCAAGCCTTCCATCATGGCCCGCGCCTCGCTCGCCCTCGCCCGCGCCATCCTCGGCCGACCCGAAGTCAATGACGGCGAATGGGCGCACACGGAAAACGTCACCCTCCTCTCCCTCTCCCAGAACTTGAGCCAGCCCTCTCCCACCCTCGCTCGCAAGTACGCCACCCCCGCCCTGTCGCGCGTTTCTCAGAAGCTGGCCGACTTCATGGCCGAGCAGGCCGAGATGGCCCGCCGCGCCGCCAACCCCCCTTCGCCTCCCACAGAGCTTGCTGCCGCCAAGCCCTGCGACATTTACAGCACTCCCCAGAAGGGTCACGGCGCCGCCATGGGCTTCGAGGGCTACCTGACTCCCCCCATCACACCCGATGGGGTTCACTTTGGCAACGCCCAGGCACAACAAAAAGAGGTATACTCTTCGTTACCGCCTCGTTGCCCCGTCACTCCCACGCCGCATCAAACGCAAGCGACGTTGTTTGCTCAACAGCATGGTTACGCCGGTCAACATTGCATGCAGCATTAAGCATGGTCAGCATGGTGAAGCGTGGTGAAGCATCAAAAGCATCAGAGTCTCGTACCGCACATAATACTCGGGGCCTGGCACACACACATTACCCATTTCTCTTTCGAATTGCATTTCTGCATTTCAGAATGATCCCATCTATCTCTCATCTACGTCATGGCATTTAGCGACTTGTTTTTTTTTCCTCTTCTTTTTCATTATTACTTTTTCGCCCTTTGCTTTTCGAGTCGAGTTTGACCACCAAAAAAAAGCGTTCGACAACAAAAAAATCTCTGCGACATTTTGGCCCGCGGGCCTTCAGAGTTGACATTTTTCGCATGTTACATCATTTTGCACTTTCTGCACAATTTTCTTCGGGACTATCAGCCTCCGCGGGCTTGGAGCATAATGGCCCTCGGTGGAAGTTTTTTGGGAGGAATTTAGACTACAAGGGGGCCCGGCCAGCCTCACTATGGAACACAAGAATGGAACAGCGGCCAAGGGGAAGACATGGATACCCAAGTGTGAAGTCGCAGCTGGCGAGGAGAATGCCCTGGGTCTAACCAAAGCCAGCAAATATTATTTATTTTTTTTTTGAATCGGCTTGGAGGACGCTTGTCTGGCACTTTTTGGAACCTGGGCTAGCGGTCAATGCAGTGGTCATGACCCTCGAGGACAAGGGGGTGCTTGGCTAGGAGCTGCTATTGAAAGACGAGGCGGAGCCCCAGATTCCATGTATGGGTAGTTGTAAAAAAGGCACAAAGCAGTAAAATACAATCCTATCAAGGGCACTATTGGTTCACATGGCGTGATTGTGATTTGCTTGAAACGTATTTCTCAAATGTTTGCACTTGGCGAGCTTGGTGCATCGGCTACATGGGGCAGCATGATGTGATTGTGACGAGCCCACCAGTGTGGAGGATTTAATTTCGGCAGTCCTCCAACGCCGCCGGTGAAGTTTGATGAGTGGCCGTAAGCTCACTAACCATTTTCATCCGAAAAAGAAGAAAGCTACGATTTATTTTCTCATGAATGGGGACAGTTACGCGCTATGGTGGCCTGCTGGCTGGTGCTCATGGTCTGGACGTTGACAGCAAGCAAGCTTTTTTTTTTTTCTTAAATGGAGGAAAATAATATTATTATTTCTTAAAGTGATAATGGCACATGGTCGCATAATTAATAATAGGGGAAGATGTACAATGGAGGGAGCGGGATGAATGGCATTATGAAAATGCCCAATTGTCAAAGACTTGTCGATCGCATCGCTGGCTGGGAAGAGGGAACCAAGCCGTTACATGCCAGCTGGCAGAAACATTTGACTCTCGCTTAATACAGTTTGGTCTTTTTTCCTTTCCACCACTCCAGGAGGGAAATGAAATTACCAAAAAAGTTCATCAACACGCGGTTGCCTGTGAGAGGAAGCGCAATTGATCGGTGTGCCTTTGTTTGCCCATTGTTTGCGCCCGGGCGCGCCAACATGTCTCAATGAGAAGGGAGATGCTCAATGCAATTGATGAACATTGACGAGGTGGCTTGATGGGCCGGGCAGTAGCGTTGGTGGTGGGTGGTCGAGGAATGCTGAAAGGGGGTGCATGGCAAGGGAGAACAATGAATGCGGAGGGAGCGGGCTCGGCGGTTCACGAGACATGTAGACTGGTCAATTAAAGGCAGAACTATAATCCTTTTTACGAGGTTCGGTTACAATTAATTAAGAGAGTATTTAAAATATTCTGAATTAGGGAAAAAAATAAAGGGATCCCACTGTAGGGTAATGTATAGGACTACACAGCATTTTGCAGCAAAGCAGTTAGCTATACGAGGGCATATATTGCAAGCCACAGTCACTAAATTATACATGGAACTTCATAGTAACAAACTACCATGAATTTCTATGAGATTGAATGCCCATCTTGCCTCTCCGCCTTTATTCGGAAACCGCATGGCATACTCTCCATTCCAACATCCCCCCACGTTTCTACCGTATTTTAAGCTCTATCAGATGTTTTCTGCACATCTTTCTCCCCTTTTCTCGCTTCCAGAAAGAAAAAAAAAAGAGTCAGCCGATGAGGATTGGACGAAAATAACGAAAAAAGGCTGAAGAAAGGGAACGTCATGCGAAAATCGTCAGTAAAAAAGGCCCGGCTTTTCGGGTGGGTGGCTTGGAAGTGGAGTTGCGCAGCAGCAGAGGTGAGTGGCTACGGCTTTCTGGAATGGCAAGGGAGCAACATCGCATACCAAACATATTCAGCTACTTTTTTTTCTTCCCACATGGCGTTTTCTTTAATTACCGGATGGTGAGATGGTACCTGAATCAACTGACGATAAGGTTCATTCTGCATGTCTCGGCATAACCTTTTTTTAATTACTTGATGATCCCCACCCCTCTGCCCACGTCTTTGTCGCGTGGACAGGACGCGGCCACGTTCTTTACTTCTCAGCTGCCTTTTTTTTCTCGGAATGTTTTCTCGTCATTGTCTTTTGGCTTTTTGTCTCGGTGAAAAAAAGACGCGTGCAGACCTCGAAACATCCCACCCTTTGTGAATGGCGTCATTGCTTCATTTCAACAATTCTCCGACTCATGAGACTGGAGGGGGGCGTGTAGACACTTTTTTCAACTTTAAAGCGACTGGGTGCTGAAAGCTCATTTCGCTGCTTTACGCGTAGGTGCATGCCTGCGAATAAAGGAAAGAAGAAGTTTCTCGCTTCGTCCTTTATTCCGGGCGTACTCGGACCTGCCGAGACGACAAAGGCGTGGTTACTGGTGGCGTTATTCGCAGGGTTTTAGAGTAGGACGAACAGTGGCGAGTTTCCTCACCGAGCAGCGTGGAACGACTTTCATTGGCTAGAAGCAGTGTGCCGCACTGGGCGTGGTTCAGTGACGGCACTGACAGGAAACAAATCATCATGCTGTGATTGGCGGCGTAGATCCCATTACCAGGACGTTTCACGCCGTGGCCACGTTGCGCGGATCTAGACTCCCCGTTGCATGAATTGGCAATCACCGTAAAGTTGAATCACTGTTATAAGAGCTTATACGACAAGGCGGTTATGAAAACGGTTGGACGAAAAAAAAGCGGCCCTATAACGCTTGGCCGGTTATTGGTGAGCTCTTATATTAGGAGGCTTGATATAGAGACAAGGGGCTGCGTAAAATCCATTCTTTGATTGCGGCTCTGCGCGAGTCGTTGCACATCTATATGCCAGAATTGAATAAGAAACATTTTCCAACAGCCGAGATTTGGGGAAACGGTTTTCGCAAGTCGAGATTGAGAGAAACACGCGAATATACCATTATGGATGTGAGAAGCGAGTCATCGACTGCATCACAGACCAGGTTTGATTACATTACACGAGCGGAAACTGATTTTATGCAATCATAATGAAACAAAGACTGGGTAATACTCAATTTTGACATGTGCTTCTTAGCACATCGCCAAATATGTGAACGTCCTACACGTATACTTCAGAAACTGAAAAGATATTGCGGAGACTTGTATTATACGAACTGCTAGAATGATAGTCCAAATTAATCTCATGATCCAGACCTAACTCTTCTTAGCCTTGGCCTCGGCCGCCTTGGCCGCGTCCGCCTCAACCTCAATCTGCGCCAGCCGCTCCAGCACCATCTTCCGCGCGCGCTCCTCGTCCCCGTCCGTCCTGCTCAGCGCCTCGTCCAGCGTCGCCTTGTACTTGCCATTTGTTCCGTGCCAGCGATCCAACAAGCCCGTCGGCCCGAAATTCTCATCAAACGCAAAATGATGAAAGTCATGCTGCAAGTTCGACGGCAAGCCGGGAACGTTGTACCCCGAGTGCGCGCACAGCGTGCCAAACTCGAGGAACAGGAACGTGAAGCACTGCTGCGACCAGTGGTGCGGCACAAAGACGGTGCCGAGGCCGTTGGGGAGCAGGTTGGAGAAGAGGTGTTCCGTCAACGTGCAGTACGTGGCCGCGAGGCTGACGGGCGCGGTGAACTCGTGGTGCTGCTTGTGGAAGCGCGTGTAGAGCGATTTCGAATGGAAGAAGCGGTGCACGTAGTAGAAGCCGACTTCGGTGCAGAGCGAGTCGAAGAGCACGGTGGCGATGGTGCGTAACGGGCCGGGCAGCGCGGACGGATGCACAGGGTTCGGCGGCTTGACGGCGGCCATGACGAGGATGAGCGGCAGCGCGACCAAGACCTGGTTCCGCAGGGAGATGACGCAGATCCAGGCGTACTCCTTCCCCGGCACGCGCACAAACGGCTGCGTTTTATACTGAAACAGCCATCGCGGGCGGCCCGTCAGGTCCGCCAGCGCAAAGAGCCCGCCAAACGCCCAGAAGAAGACGGACGTGATAATGAACGTGCCCCAGATGTTAACCGCCGACGCGCCGTACACGGTGTCGAGGTGGAGGTACAGCCGGTGCGCGGTGGCGGACTGCTGCCACAGCGCAAAGAGCCCGATGACGAGGATGTTGATGGCGCGGGCGCCGACGTTGCCCCGGAGCACGGAGGCGGTGGAGTAGGCCCAGCGCTGGGCGTGCGGAATGGCCTGGCCGTGGAGGTCCTTGGGCACGAAGCGACGTGACGCGGGGGTTAAGATGGTGGTGGTGGTGGAAGACGGCTTGGTCCGCGAGGCGGCGGTGCCGGTGTGAATGGCCGTGCTGGACATGATAAGTGGTGGTGCGGCCAGAGACCGATATCTGTCAGGTGTACGCAAGGATAAGTGAAGAGAGAGGTGACAGAAGTGAGAATGCTTGGCAGATGGAAGTATATATATTGATGTGGCGGGAGGGGTTCGAGGGCCGAAATAAACTTTGGTCAGCGAACCCGGGCCGGAGTTCTAAATATGGGGAAGTGCGGAGGGGAGTGGTCCCGATGCCCCGGCCGCGACGCGGCAAGTGAAAAGTAGGCACTTTTGGAGCAGGTAAAACGATGTCAAATGATGCGCTCCAGTCCCCTGATTTAATTTATTAGCTCTTGTAACTGGATTTTATTTTTCATTTCATTTTATTTTCCATTTTATAACGTCGAGACTTCTACCACTTCATGGTCGAAAATGGCTGGCGCGCTACCGCGATGCGGCTGGGTGGCGAAGGCCCCAGCTAGTCCATACGAGCACGCCACTCAGCGACTACAGGATGGCCTGCTATTCGCAGGTGGGCCAATGCGCTGCAGGCCGCCGCCGCAGACGGACCGTTTCATCGTCTTATTTTGTAGGAGACGGGACGGACTCGCGGAGTAGAATTGGAAAGCCGCTGCGTGTATTCGATGCACGGTATCTCGTAAGGCGATTTCACATGGCAGATTGAGGCTCTCGCATCTCGGCACAAGACAAGACCCGACTGCAAGGCGAAACTCATGTGAAGGACAGACCAAGCGTTGTCGAAATGACCATGCCAAAATAGTAATTTGCAACAGTACTCGGTAAAAATAGCTCTTTGTCTTTCTTTGTGTTCTTGGAGTTCTCAAAGATTGTTTGCTTGCGCGCACTTGCCAGGCGCACGATGCCTCTTTGTCCTTGTTTTGGCGTCATCTCCCACTGTACAAATTCGATGCATTAATAGACCACGGCCTCTGGCCAAAATTATCATTATACCGTAATTGATTCTTGTTCATGTTGAATATTTGTGAAGAAAAGAATTGTTTGAAATCCAGCAATATGACGCAAATCTCTCGCTTCCTCTCCAAGCCGCCAGAGACAACACCCAAGCTCTTAAAGCGAGCCTTCGACTATCTTGGTAAGATCCAACAGTAATCATCCCAAAACCCTGTAATTCTAATCAATCATAGAGCAAATTCGCGACTGCTTCCTCGCCAATCTAGACGACGTGCCGTCAGATATACGTCGCGAGCGACAACACTTCAATGACAACGCAGCGTTCTTTGCGCTTCTCGACCGCCACTTGCGCTACAATACGCTCATCTCCTTCATTTCCAAGCATCCAAAATGCTTGGAGAAGCTGTTTTTCGTGTTTGGTAGCAAGTATCCGCGCCTAAACACGAATCCAGACCTGCGCCGCGCGCTCCTGGCCGCGGACGGCACATCTGCCCACGACGCGCAAAAGTTCCTCACAAACAAGCGTCCGCGGAAGCAGCAGCAGATCACGGATGATGCCACTTGGAAGCCAAAGCGCATGCGCAGAGAAAATGGCGCCTGGGTCCCGTGGACGAAGCAGCAGCGCGTGGCTCTACTGGCGTTTGACGACTTTCAGACGGCAGACGACGATCCTCTGCTGCCGCCCAGCGCGCAGGGTCAGTTTCTGACGCGCGCCGACTTTTGCGCTTTTGAAATGCAAGTCAGCGGTGCTCCGAAAGACGCTGGTGAAGTGTCGTTTGGAACCTATCTTCAGTTTACGCTCCCGGCTCCGTCACCGTCTGACGCTCTCCCGTCCCTCTCCATGCAGACGAGGGCAGAGACGACCAATATCTCACCAGTGTCAGACGTGACGCAATATACACCCGCTACAACCAATTCCGAACGGACCCTCGTGTCTCCCATACAAGCGGCCGCGCTCATCGGCCAAGCCGTCGACGACGGCCGCTTCATGGAGTACAAGGGCTACCTCATGGAGCCGCCCGCCGCCGTGCTCGCCAAGCTCAAAATGTACCTGTCCAAGCCCAACGTTGAGCAAAAGGCCAACTGGTCGCGGTACGCGGCCGACATCCAAGAGTACATCACGCACCTCCTCCCGATCCGCGCCGACGCACGCTGGGAGCCGCAGCTGGACGAGGTCATTGACATGTTCCGCGCGCACACCCTCTACGACGACTTCCACCGGGAGCATCCGGGGCTGGACTACTCGCTGTGGCCCGAGGTGATGAAGCCAAAGACCATCCTGCACAATCCGTTTGCGCCGCCGGGGCAGCAGGACATGACGCTGTCGGCGGTGCTGGGGAAGAGGAAGGCGCAGCAGGATGAGGATGAGACGCCGTCGCCGTTGGGAGAAGATGATGAGTTTTACGACGAGAATCCGATTTCGTATGATAATATGATGTTGGAAGACGTGCCTGCGAGGGAGGCGCAAGACCCGTTCATCTTTACGCGCTGGAATCGTCGCCTGATAGCAAACATGGCACAAGCTGCCGATGACGCGAGAGAGACCACGGCGGCAAGCATGGAGAAGCTGAAGGAGAAGTCGGAGGGATTCGTCATCATGGATGTCCCGCAGAATTGGGGTGGTCCCGTGCCTGCCACTACGCTCCTAGACTCGGAGGCAAGCAAGACGGACAACGACTGGACGAGATTACGCGCTCTTCGCACGAGCCTGCAGCGCACAGCGCGACGCTCCCCTCGTCTGTTGCTCGAAGAGGTGAACAAATACGTCGCCTTGGGCATGATGTTCAAAAACCCAGCATCTGCGCATACCAACGACGAGAGCTCTACAAAAACGACCGACAACAGCTTTATCCGGCTGCAGAAAGAGGAGATCAATTGGCTCAGCTTCCTCTGCCAAGCGTCGCTCAACGACACGTCCAACGCCGGGGAAGCAGAGGCGGCGTACAGAAATGACTGGAAGCTGGCTATGCTTGGCAAACGAATTCGCAAGATGCGGCAGTCTCTTGTGCCGTGCAGCTTCGGCGACGGAGAGAGTATCAGCGTGCGTCCGTTTTTGAATCTTGTCAACCAGGACTGCGACGGGCCGGTCAAAGGCCACCGCTTCACCATGCAAGAGCTCAAAGATCGTATTCCTCAACTCGCCAAGTTTAAACTCATACGGTACGCACAATGTTATGCCCCCCAGTCTTATTCATGTTCACTCGCACTAACATTCACCAACAGCAGCGAACAAGTCGACGGCGTCCAGCACATCCAGTGTCATCCTGGCGAGATTCACCCCGAGGAGGCGATTCGCTGGCCCGATGATATCGGTACCGTGAGACGAACCCGCGCGAAGCTCTGCCGCAACGCCGACGACGACGTCTCGCCCAGCGCAGCCACTTTACCGGGCGTCATGCCCTCCATGGACGACCTACGCACCATCGAAGAGTGTCTCACCGAGCAGACCGCCATCCACGCCGCCGCCGAGCGCACCGTGCTCTTCTTCCAGCGCCTCGCCTACCGTCTCGGCCGCACGCTGTCCGAGGTCGCCTCCGAGAGCGCGTACCAGCGGTGGCTCGCGAGCGACGCGGCCCATCAGACCGCGCGCGCGGCCAGCCTCCGGACGCTTCTGAGGCATTGGGCGGCCGATGCCGCCGCGCGCCCCGTCCCGCAGTGCCGCAACGGCCGCGTCGTGGCGAGCTACCGGGACGTGGTGCTCGCGGCGGACCCCGAGGCGCTGGCGGGCTACCGCGACTTTAGCGACGCTGAGACGGAGGCGTATTGCAGGGATATTGTGCGGAGGAACGTGCTGAGGGAGATGGCGGAGAATAAGACGATGCTCTGGCCGGTGGCGGTGCCGCGCGATAGCAGCGTGGGTGAGGAGGAGGCGCCGAAGGATGGGCGGACGGTGCTGCGTAGGGAAGCGGTGTGGTCGTTTGCGCAGACGAGGACAGAGGTGCGGAGGTTCTTTGATGTGAATAGGTGGCCGCTGGAGATGCAGAGCGAGGAGACGCGGGCTCGCATTCGTTCTCAAGGCGCCAATGGCGATGCCATGGAGATTGACTAATTGTTTGATATTGACTCACCACCGTTAATTAAGCTTACATGTATAACATGACTGCTGGATCGATTACCCTGGCATAGATTATTGCGATAATGAAGCCTACACATGGAACGTCACATTTAGGTGATGATTGTATAACTTTTTGAATTCAGAAGGTAGCCATAAGATGTCCTAGGCGCCCAAGATCCTGACGTTATTTTGCCCTATAATCGGCGAAGCATCATGCAAATGAAACACAAAACATGAATCGTTTGGACTCCCGCGCACCGCATTCCTTCTTTCATAACATGAAATATCCCCTCACATCACGACGTCACCCCGTGATGGAGTCACACTAAAACCCCAAAACGCACTTAAACGCGCTTGGTGTCCTTGAGGGAGTCGGAGAACTCCTCCAGGGGGCTGCGGTTCAGCTTGGTCTCCTTCCACAGGTTGGGGGTGAGGAAGCCGTAGGTGTTGGAGACGGCGACGAAGCAGGCCTTGAGGGTGTTCTCGAGGGTCTTGGTGGAGCCGGCGGACGAGGTGTAGGCGTCCTCGACACCGGCGAGCTGCAGGAAGCGCTTGACGGCGGGGGAGGCGACGAGGCCGGTACCGCGGGGGGCGGGGATCAGGCGGACGGTGACGGAGCCGCACTTGCCCGACTCCTTGCAGGGGAGCGAGTGAGGCTGACCGAGGTTGTTGCCCCAGTAGCCGCGACGGACGGGGATGACGGAGAGCTTGGCGATGATGATGGCGGAGCGGATGGCCGTGGCGACTTCCTTGGAGGTCTTGATGCCGAGACCGACGTGGCCCTGGGAGTCACCGATGATGACGACGGCCTTGAAACGGGTGCGCTGACCGGCACGGGTCTGCTTCTGGACGGGCTTGATCTGTACGTGGGATATACGTTAGCATTTGTTTTGGAGTTTGATATTCCATATAGCCCTATTTCGCAATATTCATCGCCTGCTGCTTCTGATTTGCGCAATTGACTGCGCATTGTCCTCCGCAGCTAGTCGTTTCGTATTGTTCGTCGTCGGGATATACGTAGAAATCGTGCGCACCTTCATGACCTCATCCTTGAGGGAGTCCTTGAGGAAGTGGTCGACAATCTGGAACTCCTTGATGGGCAGGGAGTGCAGGTAAATCTCCTCCATGCTGTTGATCTTGCCAGCCTTGACGAGACGGCCGAGCTTGGTGACGGGCTGCCACTCCTTCTCCTCAGACTTGCCACCGCGACGGCCACGGCCACGGCCACGAGGGCGACGGTCGCCGCCACGGCCTCCGAAACCACCACCGCGTCCACGGTCAGCCATGTTGTATGATTTGTTGTCGGGGGGGGTTAGTTGTTGGGTGTTGTGGTGTTGTGTTGCGCAAGGTCACAAAACTGGCGGAGATTCGTGATGGGAACTTTTTCGCTTCGCTTTGGCGGGGTCCCAGGCGCACACTGTGGTGGTTTCCCAATTTTTTTCGTTGGTAGTGCGGCCAAGGTTAGCGAGCCCTAACATGTTTGTGTGTGGGTACGTGCCTGAGCGGTTGGTGCCTCGTTTCCGCCTCAAAATTAAGGCACAACATCAACGGCGATTTGACCCACGCTAGGCTCGAAATGATCGCTGAAGCCCCACTCCGTTATTGGTGGCGATGCCGCCGGTTCAGGTCCGTCTTCTAATGACGCAAGAATGAAGGTTAAAGATACCAAATTGGTATTTATTTGCTTTTGATTAAATTTGGTAATCGATTTTGCAGACATATTCTGTGTTTAGAATTCACTACAACACGCAGATGCCCTTTGCGACGTATCAATTGGTGGAGAGTGTACTAGATCAATTATCATACAAAGAATTGCGTGCGATACATTTGTTCCAAGGGTATCCTGGCTGTGACCCGTATTATACAGCCCATTAAACCAACTTTACTTAGACTTCAGGATGAGGTTGTCGCTGGCTTGCACACGCTGTGCCCATTCTCTGCAGTGCCGTTAGCATATACTCGTGTGTTTGAGCTCGTCAAAGAACTTACGTCCAGCTGCCGTCGTACACCTTTCGTGACTCGGGTGCGCCATAGTTGGCAACATCGAGCGCAGTCTCGATAACGCAGGCCGTTACACCGGTTCCGCAGCTGGAAATGATGGGCTTGCTGGGATCGATGCCCTTCTTCTCCAGGATGCTCTGCAGCGTCTCAGGCGAAGGGTAAGCCTTGGTGGTAGGGTCGAGCAGCTCGGTAAAGGGCAGGCTGATGGATCCAGGCATGTGTCCCGAAGACAGTCCTTCGCGTGGCTCAGGAGCCTGTCCTGTAAATCGTCCGTTTGGTCGCGCATCCAGAATCTGCACACCTTCGGCGCCCTCTTTGTTATGGTCCAGGGCAATCTCCTTGGTGTGCTCAAAGCTGGCGACCTTGGTCTCATCCATTTCAGGAATGGGATATGGGCAGCATTCCACGCTATATAGCTCTCCCGACTCGGTAGGGTAGCCTTCTTCAACCCACAGCTTAAAGTTGTTGAGAATGTGCACGTTTTGATGGCCAAAGATCTTCAGGGTCCAGCCCACACGAGGTGCAGAGAAGATGCCCAGCTCCTTTGTATCATATACCACCACGACGTCCTCCTTCCGAATACCGAGCTCGCTCATAGCGTTAGCAAAGCCCTTGGCGTTGGGCAGCATGTGCGGGTACGGGCTGCGTTTGTCAATGACCTTGTCGAGGTCAAAGAAGCGCGCTTTCGGTATGCGCTGTTCGCGAAAGACCTGGATGCCTGTGCGCTCATCGTTGGGCAGGAACCATGAGGCGCAGAGGGGGATGACGCGCGAGTCTGTGCTGATGGGAGAAGGCGGGTTCTTCTGGAGCGCCTCGTTGAGCTCCTTGGGGGTGACGAGGTAGGAGGAGAAGTTGCGGCGGCCGGCGGCCATGCTGGCGAGCAAGACCCGAGGCAGGCCGGTTCGAGCAGTTCGTCCCACGGCGACAAAGGCCATGGCCAGAGGTGACGCTGCCTATGAGTCCAGCGACGGACCAGCGGGAGCTTGAGCAGGTGACCGATGTCGGATGAGAGCTGGGCGCTGGCAGGTTGGCGGGTCGGCGGGTAGATTATCAAGCTGTCCTACAAGCTCGCAGAAGGGGCAAGAAATGTCACTGCAGTATATCACAGCGCGTGGTTAGATTGAGTAGCAATGGTAATTGAAATGAGAATGGCAGATAACGGTAGGGTCCGGCGCGACCAGCGGGGAGGTTGGCGTCACGTATTAGCTGTGGATGCGGGGAGCTTGGGCCAGCGGCTTGTGAAGGTTGTCGCCTCAGGGTCTCAGAGGGCGCAGGTTGACTGGCAGCGGTCGCAGGCGCAGAAGGTATAGCAATTTGAAGTGATAATGTATTTATAAATTTAAAGCACAATTAGCATGGATTAGAAGATGATTTCATTATTTTATTTATTATTTCATTCGAAAAAAAAATGCGAGGAGCAGAATAGTATTCTGGCATCACCATCGCTGTAGTGTATGCCCTGGCTTGGACAGGCAAGGACAGAACATGGCAAGGGCCAAATTATATAACTGATATATTTTCCAACACCTTAGATCTGAATAGATACCTCATTTATAACCGTTTCTATACTTCTTGGTGTTTTCCCCTTATCTTTATAATCATTCATACGGATGTCGCAGAGATCCTTTTTAGCGGTGACTAATCCGTATTTTCCAGAGCCCGGCCGAGCTACCGCCTAGCAAACACCAACACACGCCAAATCGCGTCTCCTACATTGAGCAGCACCTGTCACCGGGAGTACCATCAACCACAAGGGTGCTCGTCGATTATCACGGCTTTTCTCGTGTAGAAGCAGCCCTCTCACTTGGCTGAGTCCTCGAGGACTAGCACGCCCGGGCTGCTGGCCTCCGTCACGACAACACAGACGCGGACATGAAGGTCACCATCAAGGAATGGAACGCCGTCGCCACCTGGCGCTGGGATATCCCCGAAGACGACGTCTGCGGTATCTGCCAAGTTCATTTTGATGGAACGTGCCCTTCATGCAGGTATCCTGGTGACGATTGCACGCTATGTATGCCAGCTCTCTCTCTACCCCAGGATTGCATGCTCACCAACAAATAGTATCAGGCAAATGCGGCCACAATTTTCACATGGTAAGATTTTTTTTTATTACCAATTTGAATCTCGTCAACATCCACTGACAAGCATGCTTCAGCACTGCATCATGGAGTGGATTAAACAGGACACTTCACGAGGGCAATGTCCAATGTGTCGACAAAGTAAGCACCTCCTGACCACGTATTGCAGCGGCTGGCTACTAACTTCAAATGAAGCGTTCGAGTGGATTGAGAAAAATAATGAACCGCCGCCTCGCACAGACTAATGATTTACGAAACCTGCACTCATCACTCGCATCCACTATGCATCCATAAATATTGTTCAGAAGAAGATGGTATATACGAAAAGAAGCCTGCTGTCAACGCGGCTCGCTATGCTCGCTACAAACACCGGAAAATGCAATATGCCTAAATGCGGGTATAACTTCCACTCTCCACCGCCGTGGACGAACGCCCCGAATCATGATGCCGGCCCTGGCCAGCCGAGATTTCTTGATTAATCGCTGTGTGCACCTCGATGCCCTTGAGCTCAATTTCGGACGAACTCCTGCCGTCTCGTCCCATGCGCAGACCGGGCATCGCCTCGCCGCCTCCTGCCGTACCGCTGACTGTCGTGCGGATCACGCTCATCTTGGTGTGCTTGCCAAGCATCGACGTATCGTACATGCCAGCGTAGCCGGAGCTCTTGGCCTTGGAAGGCCGCAAGCTGCGGAACAGCGGTGCGAGTTGTGGAGCGCAGCCGCAGATGACGGAGAATTCGTTCTCGAGGACTGTCCAAAGACTCTCCAATCCAGTCGAAGCTGTTGAGCATTGTTAGTGACGGATACGCCATAGATTAGAAGCCAGGTATACTCACTTGAAATGTGCTCCAAGTCGAAATAAAAGAACTGCACCACTCGCAGAAGGCTGAAGATGCAGACACTAATTTTGTTAGCTGTATTCTTAGAGCGAAGATGGAATAGACTCACAATAGACCAATACCCAAAACGCCCGTCATGGCAATCTTTTGCCTCTTGCGCATCTGCGACTTCCAGAGTGTCGGCATGGGAATGACGAGGATGATAATATCCGCCACCATGCCAATCACAGCAATGACAATGTTGCCCGTCTTGTTGTGGCGGCGGTCGAGACAATGGCCGTCGTGGCTTGACTTGTTCCAGTAGAAGGAGACAGGCTTGCACGTAAAAGTTGAGAAGAAGATGGCGCCCAGTGCCCACAGCACGGTCACCACGGCGACAATAATGAGGGTAACGTTGATGGAGCGCTTGAAGCCGACGACGCGTCGCAGAAAGAGAATGATGGCTACCTTGCAGCAGGCCGTCGAGCTGGCCCAAAACTTGGGTATCAGAAAAGAGCCCTGCAGCTATGTTAGCGATGACAAGTCTGTAGGCCAGGCAACTCCAGACGTACAAAGTTGAGAAGGTGCTTGCGCTCTTCTGGTATTTCCCATCCAGGCAGTCCGATACCGTTATATGCTTCTGGAGAGGGATGTTAGTAAACCGCGACTCCATGTCGGGCAGTGTCTTGGCACACTCACTTAATAGTACAGAGGCAACGGTCCCCCACATCAGCACGACGCTGATGCCCATGAGAACATCCTCCGCCCGTATCTTGCACGCCGCGGATTTGGAGGCGCATATGCGGAGGGCAAAAATGGCCGACGCCAGTATGCCAAACGTCAACGAGACGGCAGGTAATAGCACCCGCCATCGCTCCGCGACGGGAGAGTCGGGCATCTCTGTCGGCGATGTGTGATTCCAGTGGCCATGGTGCCGCATTTTGGCTCGCCGCTTTATTTTAGTGTCGACTTAATAATCTTGTGGTTTTGTTTTCGTAAAAGGACAGTGGAAAAGAGCGTGGGTTCTCGAAGGTGCGCCAGGCCTCTTCGGTCATCTGGATCGTGACAAT
This sequence comes from Paracorniculantispora psalliotae, assembly GCA_002796755.1. NCBI lineage: Eukaryota > Fungi > Ascomycota > Sordariomycetes > Hypocreales > Cordycipitaceae > Paracorniculantispora > Paracorniculantispora psalliotae. The sequence continues at coordinate 63,620 of PHFE01000107.1, forward strand.
TGTGCCGGTTTCGTGTGGTGTTGTTCTCCCTTCGTATCACGTTTCGCAGCCGCCTTGATCGAGGGAGATCAAGTTTGTCTTCCAAAGATTTCCCAATGCCCGTCGATGAGGGAGGGGCCGGGCAAACAGGCGCGACCCTTTAGTAATAAGAGGGAAAACGGGGAACGCGAGCAGAGGCAAAAGCGAGCCGAGTTTAAAAGTAGAGGCCCAGTTTCACTGGCACGCTACAACCTGGGACGAAAATGCACTGATCACGTACAGTCGGGTAGTGGGGGATGGCCGCTTCTAATAATGCTCCTCGGGCGTTGTCCTGGCCGTTGAGCCACTGCAGGGACCTTATTTGGGAAAAGACTAGTAATCAGTTTAGTTAGGGGCCATCTTCTTCTTGTCTCTGGTTTTGCAGGCCCCGCGAGTAATGGGCGTCGAGCAGGGCCAAACTACTGCAGCCCACCCTTCGCTACGGAGATGCGATGAGCATGGGAACTGCATAGTGGCAGGCACACGACACGCACAGCAGAGCAAAACTGCCCCAGGCCCCCTGTCCGAGCCTATCCCCGCCTTGTTAGGGTGCGTGAGCTTACCCAGTAGCATGTCACTAATTCTCAGCGCTGTTCCTCTCATAGGCTGCGCTGCTGCAGGGGTCCCCATTTGTCTTAGCTGTCCGGAACGCTTCTAGACTTGGTGTCGACGGGGGCACTAAAAAAAAAAAGAGGGCACAAAAACGTCCCGAGAGTGGGAAAGCCGCTCTTCCCGTGACGGGCTCGATCTGCAGAAAGGGAGAGCGTAAAAAGCCAAGGCTTGGCTTTACTGTTAGGTAAAAGCCAGAGAGAGAGAGAGTGGGATTCACAGCTCGTGCACCCCAGCTTTCTTGGGCATGTTTCAGATGATGCGCGAGTCTTGTCCCGCGTAAAGGATATTCACCGGGTTTTGCATGCAGATTTATGCCAACTGGCAGCGGGATGGGCTTGTTCACCCATTCATGCTGCGGAGGCTATTGCCCTCTACCGTTAGGTCGTTGGCGATCTGTGGCCCAGTGAGGAAGGCCTGACTTCTCAGCTCGAACGGGGCCCTGACATGGGCGTCGCAGTTAGCGGACTTTGGGCATGTTTTCCTACCAAGCTAACAGGCCGGGGTTTGAGGATATGGTGCTTATTTGGGGAATGAGGCTTGTGTCAATTGACTAATAGCGGCCATTCTCTCGCTTCAGACATGACAGGGCAGCGGTCAAAGAAGAGAAAAAAGCTTGGGCCAGATCATTGCCACTAACTTATTAGCCTCCCTCAGCTTCAGCCTCTCTCTCTCTCGCTCCATCCGCCGTCTGATTCCAAAAAAAATATAACGTGACAGAAAAAATCTGTACCCCTCGACAGTGTGTCTCGGTTGAGCCGGTGTTAAACGTTGACAGCCCTGGCCCTGGCGCGCGACATCGCCCCTGGATGAGCCTGGTTCCGAAATGAGATACAAGATGAAGCGGCCCAGCAAGGATTTGAGGATGCTCTAAATAGTCATATCCCTTGCGATTCTTACGAGGCCCGAGATTTGCGCTGAGGCTACAGACGCTACGTATTCCTGCGAACCGAAAGCACAGGGCAAGCGCGGGTGAAGGAAAACGGCCCAACCGTCGCGTCGCGCATTGAGCACATCGTCGGCGGATGGCAACCAGAAACAGAGACAAGATTCTTGATGTGCAAATGCATCTGCCGGTGCCTGTCCGAGGCGCGCCGCCTGCATACGGCTAAGAAAGATGCAGCAGTGGCGCCACGTGCGCCCGCTGGTTCGTCTCAGTAATCATGTCTAATATGCACAAAGTTGAAAGAGAAGCCATTGTGCAGAATTGTGCGCTTCTCCGTTCAAACTACTGTTTCTGGCACACGCCAATGCACGCCTTGTAAATGCAAGGCTGCAGGTATGCGTGTGGGCTTGCCACTTCCGAGGCCCTGTTCCACGGCATTTTTAGCCTGAGCACGGAGCTGTGTAGATCTCCCTCCACCTTGGAGGCTTTGCTCCTGTGGCCCAACCAAGGGTAAAAAGGGGGGCAAGGGATACGCAAATATGAAGAGCCGCACATTCCGGCGTTCAAAAGCCACGGAAATAGACGAAAATCGTGGGTTCGGTGGGAATTACAAAGCAGCCAAAGAGTCAGGGTCGGCGGATGCGTGCCGTGGTTGGTGATCTCAGCTGTGCATGCGGCGGGTTTTCCGGGCTGAGCGCTCAAGCGTTCAAACGTCTCCAGACGCCACAAAAATGCTATTTTCCGACGGACGACATGCCGCGAGCAGCCATGAGGTGGATGATTGTATGTAATGACCCCCCGAACGGCGTATAACATCGTGACCAAGCATATCAAGGGGTTGGGGGTTTGCCAAATTGGGATAGTTGAAGCGCCAAACACCTGAGTTGCCTTCCGACCGACAAGGTTCTCGGCTATTCGACAGAGCTTGTAGCAGGAATGCGGCGCAGAGAAGCTTCTAACACGGAAGTTGCGGGTAGCACTTTGTTAACCTCTGCTGGCAGCATCTGCCGTATTAATCCCGCTATTGGGTGGCTTGATGCGGAGGTGTTTGGAGTGTGCTGACAAGGTTGGGACTAGGCGGCTTCTCCAACAGACCGGCTACCGTCCGCTCTTGCTGTCAAAAACTCAATTCAAACGGCCTGCCTGTATTATTGAGCTATCACAAAATCGCATACCAATAACATCCAATCGGGATATGGGAGCAGCATGGTGTCGACCGACGGCGCGTTTCGCCAGCAAGTCGAGGGCCATTAAAGCCAATGCTAAACTAGCTGTTTCAATATCAGGGGGGTTGTCTGCCGCCCAGTAATAAACCATAGCTATCAGTCTCCAACTGAATCATGAATGTAAGAGCGAAAGACATTAAGCTTTGACACTTTTAATCCCTGTAAATTGGTGCGGTTAAATGGAAATCGGTACGGCAGACGCCTCGAGAGGGGAAAGAGAAAGGAATATGTAGTAAAATGTGCATGAGGAACATTATTCGTCTTGTGAATCATATAATCAGTTTACCCTGCAGCTGAGAACTCGTGCAGCTGTCATTGTCAGCATTCACTCCGGCTGCGTAAAGAAAGGAGTTGGGTGGTGAAGCATTTCCCCATTCACCAAGTACTAAGCATCGTCGTCGAAGTACCATATTGCTGTCAGAAGTAACTTGACACGCTCTGTCCACTGTTGTTTCAAACAAGGCTCGGAAGCGTGTTGGCCAATGAGGTCGGTTAATCGTGCCTGAGTGCATACATCACAACACATCATAAAGCTCTTTGCCGTCGACGAGATAGTTCCTCTTTCCTTAGATTCTGACATTGTTTACGTATCCTCCTCAGCGATGATGATAAGCCTTTGCGATGGTTGTGATTGGTGCACAAGATCCCTTGGCATTGGCCAGCCTCGCTAAAAGGCGTATGCATCGGAACATCGGTTTACTGCCCTACAGTGACGATGGCAGACCATGGCGAGTAAGGGTACTTTCGAGGTTGGAATTCGAGTCACACCGAAAATCACGGTGCCACTATGACGTTGAATTCTCTCGTACGCTCCACGCTGGCCAATGCCCAGCGTGAAGCTATCGTCACAAAGCAGCAACATTGCGTCAGCGAAATAGCTGAGTGGAGATGTTATATGTCAGAGCTTCCTCCGGTGATCGGGAATATGCCATGGAAAATATTTTCGATGAAAGGGTCCTCACAGCTGATGATTGTTCCTCGCGATGCTTCACATCATCGTGGCGTAACTGCTTCACCTGATCTTCATGGGTCCGGGGCAAACGTCCGGGATTATGTCCATGGCAGCTCGTTAGGGCTTGCGAATCACCATCCCATCGCGATCCGACAGGCAGGCGAAAAATCGGATGCGTCCCTCCGCAACGTCTGGGGAGGGACCAACGAATCAATGATGCTGCACTGGGTAATTTTCCCTGATGCTGACGTACTTATTTCGTCCCTCAGGTGACTCGGAAGGGCAACACAATCTACACACACTCCCTCCGACCGAGCCGACCGGAGCTGGCAGCGCGCCGTGGAACACGGTGTCGGAAGGCCCAGCCGTACATGTTTTGTGGAGGGCCGCGTGGGTAAGGGTACACTCCCTCGACGCATTCGACACGCCAACCTCGTCCGATGGCTGGAATTAATTGGGCGAGAGGACAGCGCTAGCGCTGCACTCTCCCAAGTTGGCCGCCGGTTTTGGTGCGCACTAGCTCCTCCTCGCTGGACCCTGATGAACCTTGGATGGGAGTTTGGGCAGCGACCAGGAAAGCAGGTTTGCCATCGTGATTGGCATTGCCACCCCATCCTTGGCTGTAGCGTTGTGAGACACTGATAGCGTTGGCACCAAAAGGACAGCTGACGTGGAACGCGAAGTTGAGTCTTTGTTATCATCCCGGGGTAATCTGGCACATTCTCTATCATGCTTTCTCGTAGAGATAAAGGATCGAGCATGATAGTCGAGATAGAAAATAGATAGGGAGCGTCCGTGAGCTGATGCTGATAGCACAGGCACCGCTGATAGAGGTATCGCGCCGGGGCAAAACCATGCGGGCGCGGGGTGTGCTGGGCCTGAGCCGACGTGTCCGCAACTCTGATTTCCTCTTACCCTATCACTCCACCCTTTCTTGCTGCAAGCACACCTGCGAGGAGACTGGCTGGATGCCAGATTAGGAAGAGGGTGGCTGTGGGAGCCAACCACGAGGGGGCGTGCAGGAGTTAGCGCCAGGCGATATCGGGCCCGGACAACGCTTCCGACACACATCTCACGAACTTGCCCTGCCCCGACACAAGGCGAAAAACAGAGTTTCCAGATGGCTATTTGAAAGGGCCTCCCCCTCCCTCCCATTCACGATTTCCTTTTCATTTCCCATCAGCTTTCGATTGTGTTCATTGTTTTCAATCCATTACACGAAACAATAATCAGTGCCTGGCATATTAGATTGAGAAGTTGGGTTCTCTCGTCTTATATTCCACAACAATGTCGGCCCTCACTCCCGTCACCACCACCCTCCGCAAGCAGGTCACCAAGCCTCTCTACAGATACTCTGGTGTAAGATGGCACGATAGCGTGCGTCACCTTACCGGCACCACCACTGCTGGACCTTCCGTTCCTTCTTCTGCCCCGGCCCCTTCTCGCACAGCCCTGTCGCGACTGCCTTGGCTTACACTCCTCCGTTCCGCCGCCCTCACCACCATGATGTGCTCGCCCACGTTGCTCAAGCCTTCCATTGCCGCCATGGGCCTCATCACACACCCCAAGACTGCCCTCTTGAACCCCGAGACCAACCCCGTACTCAACGCGCTGGTTCGCAACGTCGTCTACGACCAGTTCTGCGCCGGCACCAACAAGGCGGAGGTGACCCAGTCCGTCAGCGACTTCAAGACGCTCGGCTACCAGGGCGTCATCCTTACCTTTGCCAAGGAAATTGTTCTGTCTGAGGAGGACCGCGCCGCCGCGGCTGCCAACCCGGGACAGTACACGCAGGCTCAGTACGACATGGTCGAGTCGTGGCGCGAGAACTCTCTCGCTTCTCTGCGCATGCTCCAGCCCGGCGACGTCCTCGCTATGAAGATTACCGGCGCCGGTCCCATCGCTGTCGATTCTCTCCAGGCTTGCGCCCCCATGCCCAAGGTCATCGACGATGCTCTCACCGAGCTGTGCGCCGAGGCTAAGAAGCAGGGCTCTCGTCTCTGGTTCGACGCCGAGCAGCAGTCTGTTCAGCACGGCATTGATGAATGGGCCATTGAGCTCATGCGCCGCTGGAACTCTGACGGCCAGGCTCTCGTCTACAACACTATCCAGGCGTACCTCAAGTCGTCGCGCGACGTCGCTGACCGTCACATCGCCGCCGCCGCCACCGAGGGCTGGAAGCTGGGCGTCAAGCTCGTCCGCGGCGCCTACATTGAGCATGAGGAGCGCTCCCTGATCCACGACACCAAGGAGGACACTGATGCTTGCTACAACGACATTGCGGACAAGCTCATCAACCAGCGCCTGCCCGCGTCCGTCAACGCCGAGGAGACGGCCTTCCCCAAGGCCAACCTCATGCTGGCCACCCACAACGCCGAGAGCGCCGCGCTGGCCACCGAGTCGCACCGCGCCCGCGTCAGCAACGGCCAGGCCACCTGCAAGCTTGAGTGCGCCCAGGTCGCCGGCATGGCCGACGAGCTCGGCTGCGAGCTCATCATGAACTACGAGAACACCCGCGCCGACCAGACCGCTGCCAATAGCATCGCTCCCAAGCCCTACAAGTGCCTGACCTGGGGTTCTGTCAACGAGTGCATGGGCTACCTCCACCGCCGCGCCATTGAGAACCGCGGCGCTGTCGAGCGTACCAAGCACATGGCTGCCGCTCTCCGCAAGGAGCTGTGGCACAGACTGTCCTTCAACTAAGGGACATAAACTGTCTTATTTTAACGACCCTCTTCACAAAGGGAGAAAAGTTGCATATACCATGATGATTTACTAGCGAGCATTGGGTCGGTTTATTACATAATGATAATTCAAAGAAATTAGAATAAAATAAAAATTAAGAAAATTATATAAATCAGCTTCTCTTTCTTTTGGTGATTACGTGCAAACCTCCCAACATGACAACACTCATAATTGTTCCGAGTTTTAGCTAAAGATCATCAGAAAAGTCATTGACAAATAATTTGTAAATAATGATGTTGTATGTGTGACAATATACAGGGTCTATCGTTCTATGTTGTACATTATGATACAGAGTGGATATGTTCATGACATTTCACGTTTCACTCTTGTCCGACTCCAGGCCAGACAACAGCGACGATTTTTCCTTTTCGTCTGCCCATCGCTTTCTCGGCAGTTCAAACGTCGACGTGATGCGCCCGTAGGCCATGCCCCCAAGCTGCGCAATTGGCCGAAGCTTGTCTAGCTCAATGTGGCTGACCTCGTCATTCGTGGCGTCCTCGCGCACCCAGAACCGCGTGGCCTGGACGAGCACCATCCCAGCCGCGCTCATGCCCGGCTTCCTGTGGCCGAGTTCCTTGGTGTCGACGACTTTCGCCTCGATGGAGAAGACGGACTCGCGAACGCGACTGGGCCGCACCGTCGTCGAGGGGGCCTCGTGCAGCCCAGCAACCGTCCACTCGGAAACACCATACGGAGGATCGAGCGAGGTGGCGTTGACGGCTTCCATCATGTTTTCGGACACGGTGTTGATGACGCACTCGCCAGTGTCCTTGAGGTTGCGGTAGGTGTCCTTTTCGCGACCGGGCCGCGAGGAGAACCCGACGACAAAGGTGGGCGGGTCGTGATCGATGACCTGGAAATAGCTGAAGGGTGCCAGGTTTTTGGTCTGGCCGTCGGCCGACACAGTGCTGATGAAGCCAATAGGACGCGGGGCAATGCCAGACACCAAAAGCTTGTAGTTATTGATCATGGGCCGATCTTCGGCGTACGGATCAACCTCTTTGTGCTTCAATGATGCGTCGTAGCCCATGGCGCCGCCACCATACTGCCACTCTGGATTGGGCTGTTTAGTGACTTCAATGGGCGTACCGCTGTGGTCAAAGTCTGGCCGGCGGGCCTGCTTCTCTGCAAAGTCGGCAGCGCGGTCCACGATCTTGTAGGTAGCCTCTGCCTGCTTTACCTGTTCGGCCACCGACGCCGGCGCCGAGCTGCTGCTCCATCTACATTGCGTCGCCAACCTGCATGCTGATACTGGCAAGGGTCTGCATTGTTGGTGATTTTTCTTGTGTAAGTCCAAGGCACAGGTGATGCGTGGCAACGGGGTGATGTCAATGGGGGCAACAACGAACCTGGCAAGGGAAGTTAGGCAACGTGCTGACTTTAGGCTGGAGCGCATTGTTTGTTAATATCGCGACCCCTCTCTTCGCTCTAGAAAAAAAAATTCCTGGATCCTTCCGAGGAAATCGTGATTTGTTCTCTGCCTGTCCCTTTTGTAGCCGATCACATTACTCATAAGAGTGTCATGCTTTCGTCGTGTTCCCAAGACGTCGGACAGCCCAGCCGAGACGGTTCCGACGCCGGACTTCCCCACAATAAAATATTGATTGCAGGCAGGCGGCCTTCTGGAACCGAAAAATGGTACGAGACAGGCCGAGCGCGTCCGTCCAATGACCGAGCTCTCGGATATCCGTGGGTACGGTGGCATCTGGGACGAGGACAACCACTCTGCACCTCGACAGCATAGCGATGAGAGTTTATAATAATCTACTTATTGTTTAATCACGAATTACGATCGTGTTTACTATTGATGCAGGACAAGAACGCGGCGCAGATCTTAGCCAACTAACCAAAAGCTTGTCTGAGAACTCGCCAAGTGGGGATTTCCGCCCCCGAAACCCTGTCCGGCTCACTACGGCTCCGACAGCCACTGTGTTTTTCCCTGCAAATGGCGTGGGATTCATCCGGAAGACGTTGTCCGACAGTATCGACCTTCCCAGCCTTCTGGATCACGACAGACAATGAGCACCATGGATGGTCCGTCGCCTTCAAGGGTGGCCAAGCGCACGGTGCCAAAGGTCTCGAAAGCGTGGGTGATGATTCCGACGCAGTTTTCCGCTGCCTCCCCCGCGTTCGCGGGGGTTCGAAGCTCGAGCCCGGGCTGACCAGATTATTTTTACCAGATGTGAGCGATGTAGGGCTATGAAAGTAAAATGTAGCGGGGAACAGCCCTGTTCCCGCTGCTCGAGACAAAACGAGCGGTGCTACTTTATGGCCGAGTCAAAGAGAATATCCATCTCGGAACGGTACGAACCCCAAAGGAAGAAAAAAGAATTAGCCTTTCGGTCGACAGCGCGTCGACCCAAGGTTGGTGATGGACGGTATCACTGCGAATGCTGCTGCTGCCGGGCATAACCTGGGAATATTGAACCCTCGAGTACTGACAAAGGTTTCACCAAGATATCTTCGCGAGCTGGAAGGCCGCAAAGCACCGGAAGACCCCATACTGGATCCTGTCGCCGCGCCGCGCCGGCTGCAGATTGAAGGCCTCTTGACGCAGCCGAGCCCGAGCACACCGTCTTCTCGGTCGGCATTTGGCTTGCATCCGCGCGATGTAGCCTTGCACAGCGATCCCCATCATCGCCAAGATAGTAATGGTTTGTTTGCTCCATCCTTACTCCGGCAACGTCTCTTTGACCAGATGTTCTAACCACCATGCCAGGCCCAACACCATCACTGGCTCCCGATACTGGGCGCATGTCCTATCACAGCAGCCATGGAGGCAGCAGTGTGGACGATAATAATAGTATCGAACCTTCGTTTATGCAGAACCCTCTTGCAGATAACGACTACACATTCACTAAGATGAAGGGTAGATTCTGTAAGCATGTTTGGCGCATCAAACCTCTGACAAATGCTGACATCTTTAGGGTATATGGGACCGTCTTCATCGTGGTCCTTTTGCCGTCGAGTTCTAACGCTGCTGGGCCAGCACCTCCCCGAGCAAGGCTACGTAGCCGACCCGGGCCACTTCGACGGCGGCCACAAGCTCATCTGGAGTTCAGTCAGCTGGGACGAGACACCAGACGTGTCCAACCTGCCGCCGCTCGACTACGCTCTGCTTCTCTTCAACGTGGCCAAGTTTTACCTGGGGTCCATCTTCTACCTCATCGACGAGCAGGACTGGCTCAAGAACCTGTACGAGCTGTACGATGACCAGTCGGGCAAGGCAGCGTCGTCGCGGCACTGGTACGCGCAGTACCTCCTCATCCTCGCCTACGGCAAAGTCTTCATCACCAACCAGAGCAGCGCCGAGGGTCCCACGGGCCACCAGTACGCGGCGCGCGCCATGGCCCTGATGCCCGACCTGTCGGGGCTCGCGACCGACTCCATCACGGCGGTGCAGGCGCTCGTGCTCGGCGCCGTCTACCTGCAATCCATCGACATGCGCGTCGGGGCGCTGCAGCACATCTGTCACGCTATGCGCATTTGTATTATTGAAGGGTGGCACCGCCACATGCCGGTCGAGGTGGTGGGCGTACAGCACTCGCAGCGCTGCAACCTTATCTTCTGGGTCGTATACAAGCTGGAGCGCGAGTTTGGCTCGCTCATGGGCGCACCGTCGTCGATCCGCGACGAGGACATCACGGCCCGCGCACCGTCGGACCTCAACGACTGTTTCGACGCGCGCAACATGGCGCTGCACGTCCGCCTCGCGCGCCTCGTGTCGCAGATCCTCAACGCTATTTACGGTGTCGGTCAGCGCTTCGACGGCTCGCTCGTGACCAACACGCAGTCGGTGCTGCGCGACCTGGCGCAAATCTCCCGCGACGTGCACGCGCTGCTCGAGTCGCACTTTCAGGGCTCCATCAGCAAGGCCTCACGCATGGCCGTCCGGCTGCTGCTCTCCTACCACCACTGCGTCGTGCTGACGACGCGGCCCGTCGTCATGTGCGCGCTGCACATGCACATCAAGCGCACCAACTCGGTCGTAGCCGGACCCGTGATGCTCTCGACGCCCGTCGCCTCACTGCTGCAGTCGTGCGTCAACTCGGCGCAGACGGTGCTGCGCATCCTGCGCGTCATCGGCGACGAGGACCTCCTCGAAGCCTTCCTCCCGTTCCAGCTCGAAGACGCGTACTCCTCGGCGTTTGTGCTGTACCTGGTGCGTACCATCTGCCCGTTCCTCGTGCCCGACGACAACTGGGAGGAGAACATGCAGAGCGTACTCGATAAAATGATCTCCAAAGGCAGCATCGTGGCCCCCGTGCGCAAGATGGAGCTCGCGCAGCTCGAGCGCTTTATGAACGCCTTTACGCCGCCCGCGCCGGCGGGCAGCAACGCTGGTGGTAGCGGCGAGGACCACAACATGTCGGAGCATGGCCAGGCGCACGACGACAACCTTAGCACGCCGCTGACGCCGAGCGTCGCGGCGGACGAGCCCGGTTGGGACCTGTTCCAGACGGACACCATGATTGGTATCTCGCCGGGCGAGATGCTGGATCTGGCAGCGCAGCTGGAGCTCAACAACCCTCTGCTCTCGGCGCTGCATGAATGAAAAAAAATTACTTCCAAAAAATTGATATCAAATTACGACAATAATATGCGACAATGAATTTCCTATTGATGCGAAATGCAGTCATGACGACGCATGAAATACTTTTTCCCTTTTATTAATCCAAGAATGTTTGGGGTTTCGCTATGCTATAATCTCTTGGTCTATCCAGCATGATGATATTTTTTCTAATCCAATCCTCCTGTCACCATTTTTGCCTGCACCCGTCTCCTTCATATTGTCGACCACGGACCGCCGAACCGCCGTCTAAGCATCCGGCACATAGACGCCGTCCTTGCAGAGTACGACAATCTTCTTGAAGAAGCGGCGCCACTCGAGCGGGTCGCCCTTGACCTTGGTGAAGCGCACGTCGAGCACCTCGCTGCCGTCGGGCAGCGCCTGCCGGTGGACCTGGATCTCGCCGTGCAGGCTCTGGTTGCGGCCGTCGACGGCGCGGACTTTGATGGTGGCGACCGAGTACGAGTAGAGGTTGGGCGTCACCGGCGCCAGCGGCACGTTGAGCTGGTGCAGCGCATCGCTGAGCATCTGGATGAGGTGCGCCGGCGGCACGTGCGAGAAGAAGCGCGTCAGCGACTCGGCCGGGCAGATGTCGCGGAACTGGCGAGCCTGCTGCGTCAGCGTCATGGACGGGCCGGGCGCCTGCGAGAACTGTGACATGGAAGGCTCATCTGCCAGCGTCTCGAGCATCATGCGGCGTCCGTCGTCGGCGGCGCGCGGCGGCAGGGACGCCGACGGCGCGGCCATGGAACGGAGAGCCGGGCGCTCAAAGTCCCAGTCGGTGTCGACAATTGGGACGTCGGGCTGCGTGGCGGCGAAACGACCGGCGTTCATGCCAGAGTCAATGTCCATGTCCTCGGCCGTCTGGCCCTGGGACGCGCGGGGCTGTTTGGTAAAGTCGATGCGCAGGTTCTCGAGCATCTGGGTGGCGAGGTTGATGGGATCGGCGACGCGGCCGTCGGTGGTGAGGAGCGGGTTGTGCCGCGTGTACCAAGGATGTTGGCGGACCTGGGCAAAGCTGAAGCGCTTTTCTGTATCTACACACATCATACCCCGTAGTAATGATAATGCTTCCGGAGGCACGCGCTCCCACAAGGCATCGGTGCTGTGACCGCCCGACTTGACGTATTCCGTAAACTCCCAGCTGTTGGACGAGGGCTCGTCCCAGGGGGTATTGCCGACGAGCAGGACAAAGAGGACGACGCCGCAGGACCATACGTCGACGAGGTCAGGCGAGTACTTGCCGGCGGTGGGCGACTTCTTATCGGTGCGTCCGCAGGCGAGGATCTCGGGAGCGATGTAGGGCGGGCTGCCGCAGAGAGTCGAGCTCAGCTTGCGCTGGCCCTTGTACTCGAACATGGTGGCCATGCCAAAGTCGGCGAGCTTGAGGTTGCCGTCCTGGGAGAGGAGGACGTTTTCCGGCTTCAAATCGCGATGGGCGACGCCCTTGGAGTGCATGAAGCTGACGCCGCCGACGAGCTGGAGGAAGTAGACCTGGGCAATGTCCTGGCGGACGCCGACGTCGGCCTCGATCTTGTCGAAGAGGTCGCCGCCCTCGGCGTACTCCATGGCGATCCAGCGCCAGACGGGGTCCTCGCCCGAGGCGAACCACTCGATGACGTTGGGGTGCTGGCCGATGTGGGAGTGCAGCGACACCTCCATGGCGAGCTGCTTGGCCGAGATGCGGCCATGCTTGGTGGCGTAGCCCTTGTGGATGAGCTTGACGGCGAAGACGGGGTTTTGGGAGTCGAGGGGGACGGCTTTTTTTATGCTGTGGTTCAAGGGCTGGGTTAGTTGAGGTTGGTGAATGTGTGGTATTGTCGTCGTGTAAGTAGGGGACTGCTTACGAGGCGTAGGCACCGCGGCCTACCGTCTTGGAGACGATGCGAAACGGCAGATCGCGGGGTAGAGGATCTAGTTGCGACTGGGAGTAAAGGTTAGTATTTGGCTACAATGTTACAAGTGTATAATTGGTTTCTATAAAAAGACGGGCCATTGCTCTGTGCCACTAGGCTGACGGAAGGAAAGGGAGCGTGAATCAAAAGTTTGTTGCGGGCCGTTTAACTTACCATGATGCCGGCAGATGACGCCGGAATAGGAGCGTGGCTTTGCCTCTGTCTATTCCAGGGATACAAAAAGCCTCCAAAAATAAAAAGCAAAATGGATGACGAGGGCCGAGCTTGTGCAGGCAAAAGGGCCGTTGTGTGGTGGTTTGTGTGTATGATGCCACGGGTGTGGTGGGTTGAGTGGGATCCGCGAACGGTCGCGTGGTGCCGCGTCCGACCGCGTAAAGCTGTTTTCAGAGGCCTGTAGCGTGGGCCACCTGGAAACAAAACAAGCAGCAATGTGTGGCGGGGTGCGTGCAAACGGCTGGTTCCAATGGTTCCCAGTCTCTCCAGCCACCGAGAGACCCACCGAAATTCAATGTTACAGCAGTCAACACCCCCTGAATTAAAATATTACAGGCCCTCAACCACTGTAACCGAACTGCTGTGGCGCAACTGTGTGGCGTCTCACCCCTCCAACCGCGCCCGCGACACCGTTGCTGGGCAAACACGAACCAAAACCTGCAGCAACAAAGCAACGACCCATGCCACCACCAGCCATCACGCTGGGCCACTCACACACACGGCCTCTTTTTCCCTTGGCTCCACCGCCTCTGCTGGCATGCCGTCTTGCTTCCGCTTCCAGCACTTCCACTTCTTCTTCTTCCCTATCAATCTTGAATCTTGCCACACATCTGCTTCATCTTCGTCGTCTCAGGGGCTCCCATCTCTTCTTTTTTTAAAAGAACAAAAATACTTCCTTCTTCTTCTTGCGCAATAGTTCCCCTCCCACTCTTGTTCCAGAAACGCTCGAGTGCCCGCCTCTTATAAACCGCCCTTTCGCTGCCACAGACATTGCTTCTTTCTGACGGCTTAGCATTCCTCACCACGACTCATTTCGCCTACTCCGGACAATTTCCATCTTCCCTTCCCACCTCGTTGTCCGTCTCATCTCAAAAGCTATTGCTTCCGTCCGCCGGCATTCTACCTAGCTGTCGTTCGTCGCATTGTCTCCCGCCTCTACTCCAGCAGAAGCCGCCACTCTCCTCACCAACACACAACTCAATTACTTTCCTCCCTCAATCTCAATGGATTTCGCCATGGAAGACAATCAAAACTCTGCTCCCGGCAGCGTCCAGGCTGCTAAGCTCAATGCCTCGCGCAAAGGCCCCGACTCACAAAGCGTCACCAAGCGGTAAGTGGCCGTCCAACCTCGCCAACAAGCCTTCGGACACAATGGAAGTGCAATTGAACCAGCTTGCTAACAGTATACATTTCTACAGCTTGCAAACTGAGCTGATGCAGCTCATGACTTCGCCGGCGCCCGGTGTATCCGCCTTTCCCTCGGCCGACGGCAACCTGCTCTCGTGGACAGCCACCATCGAGGGCCCCGACGCTACACCATACGCCGGCCTGACCATGAAGCTCAGCTTCGCCTTTCCCTCCAACTACCCCTACGCTCCTCCCACGGTCCTCTTCAAGACGCCCATCTACCACCCCAACGTCGACTTTTCCGGTCGCATCTGCCTCGACATTCTCAAGGACAAGTGGACGGCCGCCTACAACATCCAGACCGTCCTCCTCAGCCTGCAAAGTCTTTTGGGCGAGCCCAACAAGTACGTAACCCTCCGCCACGCTTTGGAATCTTGTCACTCCACGGAAACGTAAAACTAACATTGTCTAGCTCCTCTCCGCTAAACGGCGAGGCCGCCGAGCTCTGGGATACCGACGCTGAAGAGTTCAAGCGCAAAGTGCTGGCCAGACACCGCGACGTTGACGACGAGTAGAGGGGGCTGTTGTTGTTGCACTTGTACCACGACGCACCGCATTTGTTTATATGGGAGAAATTTCGGGAGTCTTTGGGTCCTTGGTTACTTGGTTACTTGGAATTACGCGCCATCATTGTTGGATTGCATCAGCATTTCTGCCGTCTGCGAGTTGTGCTGGACTTGCCTACACGTGAGGGGCTCGATATACCCTCCGGCCCTCGCAGCACGGCAGAGCATACAGCCATCCCTGCTTTTTTTACTTTAGCTTTCGATATGAGGTTAACCTGGCTTGCCAGCAAGACAATGACGAATAAATGTACACCACAATAATTTGAGATGGTAATTGTGATTCGTCTAGGTCATGTAGTACTGGACTGCGGAAGAAAATTATGGACTTGGTCGAGGCATGGAAGAGTAGACGCTGATTGTCATTAGGACCATGATGCAAAGAGAAGACGATTCACCACGGACATTCTTGACTGTTTGTACAATAGTTTGTTCATAATATCGGTCTTCTTCATTTGTATCCAGCGTCAAGCCAAAGAAACACCATACAAAGGGGAAAACGCATCCAGCTTGTTTTGACTTGTTTTTGATTTCACAATTCATCTGTTATTTGTGTATAAATCAGCGTGAAAAGCTACAAAAGCCGGTTGCAACTCCAGAATGCCATGCCCCAACCGAAGAAAAAAAGAAAGAAATCCCGTTTTCCGAATACCGAAAAAATCGAAGTTTTTATTTCTTTTTTTAAAATTCTTAATCCCTTCAAGAAAAGCGTTTTTTAATTTTCGTTTCCCCTTCAACTCGACCGTCAAGTTTCCCCGATTAGGAGATCTTTACTCCTCAACCACAACGGTGTGGAGACCCTTGGGGTTCTTGACGTTGACAGCCTGGACGTAGCTGTACAGCTTCTCCTTGGCACCCTCCTCGTCGTTACGTCGTCGGGAGATGCGGACGCGCAGTCTGTAGGCGACGCCCTTGACACCGTTCTCCCAGACCTTCTTGTTCAGGGCGGGGTCGACACGGACATCGGTGGTACCCTGTTACAAAAATCAGTCAGCAATTTCGTTCCTCGCGTAGTAGTAGTCCCTCTCCGTTTAACCAAGTTGTGTTCTCGTCTGTCGTGGTGGTCGATTGTAACAAGGTCGCAACTTGGTCGGCGGTTCGGTTGGGTTGGGAATAAGTTCGTACCATGGCCTTGACGGCAAAGTCCTTGATCTCCTTGATGGCACGGGGAGCACGCTTCTTGAAGGTGACACCATGTAGCTACATCAATCCGTTAGCCTCTACTTCTTTTCCTCACAGTCCGGACCGCATGTAGTTGTATATTCTCGCTGGTCGAAAATAACAATTGCGCAACTCGTCGACGACGTACTCTCTTGTGCATGTGGATGGTGTACTCGCGAGCAACAACGTCCGCAATGGCGGAGCGCTGGGCCTTTCCGGTGGGCTTCTTCGTGGACGACATTTCTGTAGATTGCGACAGTCAGTGTACTGCGGGCAGGTTGAAATTGGCGAGCAAGAGGCCGGCGTGCTGAGAGAATAGAGTATTCGGAAAGCGGATATTGTATTCGGTGCAGCAAAAGGCTCGGGTGCTTTGGAACAGGTTGGCGTTTTCGTACCTATATCTCGTCTGGTGGTCTGGTCGGGGTTGAAGGATGTCGAGGGTTGTTCGGGTTCGCAAATTCCGCAAAATCTTTGTGCGTAGGGCAGGCTTGGAAAACTGGTGGGTGGGGAGGTAGCGAGCCAATCAGGGCTGGGGCAGCTGTGCGAGCAGAGATGGGTCACGTGCAAAGGTACGTACCCGTTTTAGCGGTGCTCTGCGCCCAGGCCCCTTCTGGCTGAGACCTTCTGCCAGCCCATTATCGTCAGATGGAGCCCCAGTGGCTTGATGGCAATCGCCCTTGTTATTTGCCTGCGTTCAAACCCCCCGTGCATTCCAAACCTGAGTGACAGGCCCAATCTAAGCAGCACCGTACGCGGAAAACGCTGCGCATAACAATAAACTTGCCTCGTATTCCGGTCTTTTCCCTCTTTTCCCCAGAAGAAGCGTTTTTTGCATTGTTTCTTTTTTTCTTTTTCGCCCAGCCACCTGCGCCCAATCCCCCAGGAACGCCCATCCTCGCAGATTCAAGGGGACGTGCAACCCAAGCTTCGTGAAACGCCGCGTTTGCTTCCACGTTTTCCGGCCTACACTCGACAACAACACCCAGAGACTCCGACCGACGACCATCGTTTGACCGCAAATCTCATCAATCGCCTGGAATCACTCTTCTTTCTTTTCGCAAACGCCGCATCGACAATCTCTCACAGCCCATCATGGTCGCCCGCCACAGCGTCGGCGCGACGATGGCGCAGCCAGACCTCACCCGCAACCGACTACCGACGCTCTTTGAGGTACTGAGCAGAAGGACGCTGCCGCCGGTGGACTTGTTTTCCTTTTACATTTACATGCGAGACCAGCAGCGCTCCGTCGACTATCTCGACTTCTGGTAAGCTCTTACCCCAAAACCGGCGCCACGAAATCGCTCCCAGAATCATGAATCTGGACATGGAGAATGATACTAACGCGCTCGCCCAGGCTCGATGTCGCCCAGCACATGTCCCTCTGCCGCCACTACGTGCGCGAGCTGCGCCGCTCCGTGCTCGTCGCCACGCCCGACATGGAACGCGGCGCCTCGAAGCGCTCCTCGACCATCCTCGACAACCTGGGCGACCTCGAGCCCCGGCCGTCGGGCCCGTCCATGTACGCCTCGGAGAAGGAGCGCGACCAGGACGCCCAGATGTCGGCGTTTCTGCGCGAGGAGCAGATGGAGCGCGAGACGACGCCCAACTACGACGACGCCTTGCGGCGGCCCAGCCCCAGCACCGCCGCCCGCGACGTGACCGACTCCAGCTCCCCCGCCCACACCGTCTCCCGCCTGGACATCCGGGCCTCGGCGGAGAAGATCCTCTACACTTTCCTGCTGCCGGGCGCGGAGCGCGAGATTGTCCTGCCGGGCTCTATTACGCAGGATGTGATCGCCGCTATTGAGGAGCACGGCCGAGACGACCCGGAGGTGTTTGACACGGCCAAGGACTACGTCTTCCAGGCCATGGAGCGTGATGCGTTCCCGGGCTTCCTGCGTATGAAGGCCCTCGGTAACTTGATTCCGCCCACGCTGGTGATGCGTCTGATTATCGGCCTCGTGGCCATGTTTGGTGCCTTTTGGACCGGCTTTGTTCTCATCTTCCTCAACCGCAGCAGAGCTGAGAGATGCTGGGTACGTCACGCTTACTTTTTTTTCATGCGTCAATTCTAACCGTTATACAGGTCATTCTGCCATTCTCAGTCGGCGTCTACTTCCTCGCCTCGTACCAGTACTCGCTGGATCCCATCATGGCCCTCTTTGGCTTCAGCGAATACACGCCGTTCAACTTTTCCCGCATCCGTGAGCCCTACGTCCGCACCCTGCTGATCAAGCGCGCCTTCATCGTGCTACTCGTGACGGCGCTCGTCACCGCAGCCCTGTGCGTCCTGTTCATCTTGGTACCGGGCAAACGCCTGTAAGACCAACAGTGGCCGCAACGTCAAACTTGCCGAAACACAACAGTACATAATATAATGCGCGCAAGCCTTTTTCCAGTGGTGCGAGACGTCACAATGCTGGCTTACCATTCAAACAACATGCCAGAGTGTGTCAGCGTGACCAATGTTTTTATCTCTTATTTTTTTAACGACCGTCATGAAAGGGAAGAGAGGATGGGAACGTCCTGTTAATCCTAAACAGCGATTTTGGTATTGATACGATAACGGGGGAGTCCGGATTTTTTACCATGGTTGACAATTTAATGTGTCAGCTTGTTTTGACTATTATTATGCTCATTTTTGTTTGCCGTCTAAAAGTCAGAGGAGGATCTAGGTAGTCAACTGTTGCAACTGTTATTTATCGCAAAAATTATATAGTTAGGGATCTCTAGCAAGTCGGCGAGCTTGCAGAGCAGCATTTTATCAAAATACAAAACATGTTAAATGCCAACTTGGAAGTTGCAAATGTGTATAAATTCATGCGTTTATATTCATGTAGTGTATATCATTACAGCACCTTTGGTGCAACTCGTTAAATGTAAAAAAGGCTCTGATGGCTTTTGCTCCCCCATCCACATCTATGCATTTTATCTTCTTTCAGTATATCTCCTCCGAAGCAATGCTATTTTTTCATTTCTCCTCCACTGCTCTACATCTTTCGCTTGCTCGCCCTCTTCTTCGTGTCATCGCCGGAAAACGGCCCGTCCAGATCCATGACCTCGTCCACCGCCGACGCCTTGGCCGCCGCCTCGAGCATCGACCGCTTGTTCATCCCGCGGCGCGCCTGTTGCTCACGCCCTCCACCACTCGTCTTGTCCGACTCGCGCACCTCGGCCATGGCCTTGGTCAGCTTCGCCGCCGCTTCTCGCTCGGCGCTCGCGCGCGCCGCCGCCGCCGCCTGCACTTTCGCCATGTGCGTCTCCACGTCCTCGAGGATCGACGAGCAGCGGTCCGACCAGCCGCGCAGCGCACCGCGCATGCGCGCCACGTCGTCGGGGCTCAGGTCCCGCAGGGGCGCCACGCTGGTGACCTGCACGCGCTGGCGGGCCGGGTCGAGCTTGGCGTCGACGAGCCCGGCGTAGATGGCGGTCGTGACCAGTGTTTCCAGCTGCTGCGTCGAGTCGAGCCGCAGCGAGGCCCGGAGCCGCTCGTACGTGAGGTCGGCGCGCTGGCCCGACGCCGCGAGCGACAGCAGGCTGAGCTGCCGCAGCTTGAGGCGCTGGGCCTCGTTGAGCGGGGGCAGGTTCGAGGTCGCTTCGTAGGTCGCGTAGTCGCCGTGGGAGAAGATGCGCAGCAGCGCGAGGTGCGGCGCGAGCTCGGCGGCGTGCTGCGGCGAGGCGGCGAGGGCCTGCAGCGGCGCGCACTGCAGCAGCTCTGTGAAGATGTAGGTGTTGGGCGCCGAGGTGGCCCGCTCGATGAGGTCGGCGGCGGCGCGTGGCGAGGTGGCCGACTTGGAGAGGGCGAGGAACGGCTGTGGTTGAGTGTTAGCAGACGTTAGCTCCGGGAGGTGGCCAGTATGGGCAATGTGCTGTCGATGGAGCTCGGAATCGTACCTCGAGGGCATTTAGGGCTTTTGTTTGCTCCATGATGGGCAGAAGGGAGCTTGTGTGAAAAGAGGCAATGCAGCCACAAACGGTTGTGACGTTTGGAGATGATCGGATTGACGGTTGCTGCGTTAAGCGGGGCTCGTCTGCCTGGCGCCTGAGTGACGCGGGGCAGTCTGCGAGATCGGTTGGTGTAGGTGAGGTAGATTGGATGAGATTGGTGGATTTCGTCTATTTTATGTGGACTGTTATTTCTTTTCTGTTTGATGTTTTATGCTTATACCAAATTTGCCCTTTTTTCCCTGCAGTTTATTGACTTCGAGTGACGAATGAGAATCAACGCCGCTCAAGTACATGATGGAAGCAAGCTACATCGACAGGAAATATCAGCGGAATTGCCACCAGCATAAATATTTTACACTCTAATAACTGTCTAAAGTAAGTAAAATACTTCTGAAACCCTTTCAAAAGAGAAAACACAACAAAACCAAACAGAAAAGGCCTGAATTTTGCCATTTTCTCTCTACTCTAGGGTAAGCTTCTTGCACAGGCAACACTCGTGAATTCCGCAAAGCGACGGCGACAAGGCAGAGGCTACGAACGACGCAATAAAACGGACAAAAAGTGAGGGAAAACATATACATTTAATTTCGGAACGGAGCTATTCCCTTTCGAATCTGCTCCTTGTGAATTGGCAACTGATACGCGCCCGCCCGGCCGAGCACTGGGCCGCACAGTTGGCACGGACAGCGCTGGCCTAGGTCCATTCCGTGAGTCGCCGTTGTCGGTCGACTTTGCAATTTGCGATTAAAGATTCCACTGTACGGAGTTTACGTACTTACGGAGTAATAAGAAACACGAGGTTGAACATGTCTCACACGTTGATTCCAGGGTGTGCTTGTGTGCTTGTTACGTTCCATGTCGGCGACGGAGCATGCAAAAAAGGTCACCGGCCAGCAAATCAAAGTTGCCGGGGACTCGGTGACTCGGGGACTCGGGGCTCACTGCTGTAGCGTGTGTCTGCCAGGAAACAGCCCTGAAACGTGTCCCTCCACACAACCGAGCCTTGGGCGCTCGTTCCCCCTACGCTCTACGTTTTGTGATAATTTTAACAACCAGACCAAGAGAAATAAACTCAAACGCGGGCCCTGGCGGGGGTGTCAAAGAGATTGACAGGGCCTGCCGGTGGGAGCACTGGGAGGGACGCCGAAACTGGCGCCATTGACAAGGGCTGGGTGGTGATTTGAAACAGAAGAGCCACCAGCCCGATTAGGTGATGCTAGCTGCGATGATGTCTTTTTGTACTAGTAGAGGAGAGCCAAGTGCCGAGTAAAACGAAAGATGCAGGGGAAAGAAACAAATTGCAGCGATCAAAACTTGTAGAATCGAATAAGGGGCAAGCTGGAATTGAAGCGTTATATCATGTGTAGTGCGCCGTGACGTCTGCACCCGAGCCTCTGGTCTTCTTCATCACCACCCGACGCCAAGGTCCCTCTCTGCATTCCATCAAAAAAGCCACCGCGAGTCCATGCCGTTGGCTGCTTATTCGTCAGTGGGCTGCATAGTTCGTTAGCACACAGACGATCCCCGTTCAGCGACTTTTGCGACCCTGGGGGCCTGAACCATTTTTAGCGCAAGCCTCTGGCGGAGCATATATACTGGCACCGGGTACTTGATGACTTGATGACACCGCAGGGTGACTCTGCATATTATCCAGCTCTGCTCCAGGATAATACCGTCTACTCTCTTTTTTGGCTGCGGTGCCTCGAGTTTAGCAAACAGTTTCTTCATAGCGGTCACGCGTGACAGTGGCTGACGGAGCTCGCGATCCTACGCTGATCAGGCTGGCAACTCGCTTCCGCAGCGTCTTGACAACTAATTCCCTCTGCCGCCAGGATTTCGTTTGGCCGAGAAATCGCCCTCTACTTCGTCATCTTTATTACTCGGTGTCGTCGTCGTCCATCTTCGCGGGTGGCTGGCCTCTCACAGCTCCTCTTTACATACCTAAAGTCGAAACCGCTGCCCCCACAATCCTGCCGCAACCTCCGCTTCCTTGACCCCAGCGTCACATCGACAGACCAAGCCCAGGCGGAGCGACACCTTTTTCTCTCACAGGGTGCTCTCGCGCCGGCTGGCCTGCTTCTTTTTTCTTTCCGACCAACCCGGAGCAGCGGCGACGTTTGCATTTGCATTTTTATTCATATTATAGACAACTTCCCTGCGCCAGCCAGCAAGCTGCTGTGCACTTGGTTTACCGCCCAGGATGGCTCCCACACATATTGAAATCCCCAAGCGGGAGACCAGCCATCTGTCCGCGACGCTGGGCTCGCCTGGAACAGCACACATGGCCACCACCACGCTGCGCGTGAGCGGCATGACGTAAGTTGGCATTATTCTGAATTGATCCGAGAGCGCTCTGAGCTCGCTTGCTGCGCCAGAGTCGCTGCTCGATGCGCCCGTTGTGCATTGCTAACCCTCATGCTCGGCAGCTGCGGCGCATGCACTTCTGCCGTTGAAGCCGGCTTCAAGGGCCTCCCAGGCGTCGGCAGCGTCTCCGTCAGCCTCGTCATGGAGCGCGCCGTCGTCATGCACGACCCTGCCAAAATCTCGGCCGACCAGATCCAGGAGACCATTGAGGACCGCGGCTTCGACGCCGAGGTCCTCGCCACCGACCTGGCGTCCCCGATCGTCTCCCGCCACGCGAGCGTCTCCATCGAGCCGAGCACCCTGACGACCACCCTCGCCGTTGAGGGCATGACCTGCGGCGCCTGCACCTCGGCCGTCGAGGGCGGCTTCAAGGACCTCCCCGGCGTCAAGAACTTCAGTATCTCGCTGCTCTCCGAGCGCGCCGTCATCGAGCACGACCCCAGCCTCCTCACCGCCGAGCAGGTCGCCGAGATTATCGAGGACCGCGGCTTCGGCGCCGAAATCGTCGACAGCGTGCGCTCGGCCCCGGCTGGACCGGCCGACGACAACACGAGCACCGTGGCCACCACCACGGTCGCGATCGAGGGCATGACCTGCGGTGCCTGTACGTCCGCTGTGGAAGGCGGCTTCAAGGGCGTGCAAGGCATTCTCAAGTTCAACATTAGTCTGCTCGCTGAGCGAGCCGTCATCACGCACGATACGTCGAAAATCTCCGCCGAGCAAATAGCAGAAATTATCGAGGACCGAGGCTTTGATGCCGCCGTCTTGTCCTCAAACGCGGACCTGCAAGACCTCGGCGCAGGAACGACAGTGGCTCAGTTTAAAATCTACGGAAACCCAGACGCAGTCATGGCGAAGGAGCTGGAAGCCAAGATCCGCGAACTCCCGGGTGTCAAGTCGGCGTCCCTCAGTCTATCCACAGACAGATTATCCGTCACCCATAACCCGTCCGTGATTGGCCTGCGAGCTATCGTTGAGACTGTTGAGCGAGAAGGGCTGAATGCGCTCGTTGCCGACAACCAAGACAACAACGCTCAACTAGAATCGCTCGCCAAGACGCGCGAGATTACAGAATGGCGGACAGCGTTCAGGACATCGCTCTTCTTTGCGGTGCCCGTCTTCATCATCGGCATGATTCTGCCCATGGTGCTGCCCGGCCTGGACTTTGGCCAGATTGCGCTGATCCCCGGCCTCTTCCTCGGCGACGTCATCTGCCTGGCGCTGACCATTCCCGTCCAGTTTGGTATCGGCAAGCGCTTCTACGTGTCCGCCTACAAATCCGTCAAGCACGGCTCGCCCACCATGGACGTGCTCGTCATCCTCGGCACCTCGTGCGCCTTCTTCTTCAGCGTCTTTGCCATGCTCGTCTCGTTGCTCATGCCGCCGCACTCGCGCCCCAGCACCATCTTTGACACGAGCACCATGCTCATCACCTTCATCACCCTCGGCCGCTACCTGGAGAACAGCGCCAAGGGCCAGACCTCCAAGGCGCTGTCGCGCCTCATGTCGCTCGCGCCCTCCATGGCCACCATCTACGCCGACCCCATTGCCGCGGAGAAGGCGGCCGAGGCGTGGGCCAAGTCCAGCGACGCCGCCGCCGCGACGCCCCGCACGCCCCGGGCCCCCGGCGCCGAGGGATCGGCGTACGAGGAGAAATCCATCCCCACCGAACTGCTGCAGCTCGGCGACATTGTCATCATCCGGCCCGGCGACAAGATCCCCGCCGACGGCAGCGTCGTCCGCGGCGAGACGTACATTGACGAGAGCATGGTGACGGGCGAGGCCATGCCGGTGCAGAAGCGCCTCGGCGACAACGTCATTGGCGGCACCGTCAACGGCAACGGCCGCGTCGACTTCCGCGTGACCCGCGCCGGCCGCGATACGCAGCTCAGCCAAATCGTGCGCCTCGTGCAGGACGCGCAGACGACGCGCGCGCCCATCCAACAAGTCGCCGACACGCTCGCCGGCTACTTTGTGCCCGCCATCCTCGTCCTCGGCCTCGGCACGTTCCTCACCTGGATGGTGCTCTCGCACGTGCTGCCGCACCCGCCGAAAATCTTCTTGCAGAACGCTAGCGGCGGCAAGATCATGGTCTGCGTCAAGCTGTGCATCTCCGTCATCGTGTTTGCGTGCCCCTGCGCGCTCGGCCTCGCCACACCTACCGCCGTCATGGTCGGCACGGGCGTCGGCGCGGAAAACGGCATCCTCATCAAGGGCGGCGCGGCCCTCGAGCGCACGACCAAAGTGACCAAAGTCGTCCTCGACAAGACCGGCACCATCACCCACGGCAAGATGAGCGTCGCCCGCATGACGCTGGCGCCGGCCTGGAACGGCGCCGACGCGGCCAAGCAGCGGCTGTGGTGGGCCATCGTCGGCCTGGCGGAGATGGGCAGCGAGCATCCCATCGGCAAAGCCATCCTCGGCGCCGCCAAGGACGAGCTCGGCCTCGGGCCCGAGGCGGCCATTTCCGGCAGCATCGGCGACTTCAAAGTCAGCGTCGGCCGGGGCGTCATTGCGCAGGTCGAGCCCGCGCTGTCGGCGGCCCGCACGCGCTACCGCGTCGTGGCGGGTAACCTGAAGCACCTCAACGACAACGGCATCGCCGTGCCCGAAGACGCCGTCGAAGCCGCCGAGCAGCTCAACGTGCACGCGGCCGCTGGCAAATCCTCCAAGCTCAACTCCTCCACGCGCGCCTCCGCCGCGGGAACCACCAACATCTTCGTCGCCGTCGACGGCGCCTACGCCGGCCACCTGTGCCTGTCCGACACCATCAAGGATGGCGCCGCGGCCGCGATCGCCGTGCTGCACCGCATGAAGATCCGCACCGCCATCGTCACCGGCGACCAGCGCTCCACGGCGCTCGCCGTCGCCGCGGCCGTCGGCATCGCCGCCGACGACGTCTACGCCGGTGTGTCGCCGGACCAGAAACAGGCCATCATCCAGCAGATGCAGGGCCAGGGCGACGTCGTCGCCATGGTCGGCGACGGCATCAACGACTCCCCCGCGCTGGCGACCGCCGACGTGGGCATCGCCATGAGCTCCGGCACCGACGTCGCCATGGAGGCTGCCGACGTAGTCCTCATGCGTCCCACCGACCTCATGAGCATCCCCGCCGCGCTCGCGCTCACGCGGTCCATCTTCCTGCGGATCAAGATGAACCTCGGCTGGGCGTGCTTGTACAACCTCATCGGCCTGCCCGTCGCCATGGGCTTCTTCCTGCCGCTCGGGTGGCACATGCACCCCATGATGGCGGGCTTCGCCATGGCCTGCTCGTCCGTATCCGTGGTCGTCTCGAGTCTGCTGCTGAAGCTCTGGCGGCGACCCCGCTGGATGGACGAGGCGGCGGCGGAGCGCACGGGCGGGCTGCGCTGGCAGGGCGGCAGCGGCGTGGTTGGCTGGGTAAGAGAGATGATGGGCTCGAGAGGAAGAAGAGGTGGCAAGGGAGAGGAGGGATACGTGCCGCTGCAGAACCTGGAGGCGTGAGGACGGGCAATAGATTGATTTCCTTTTTTGTTCTGATATACCTCTTGTTTTTGTCATCGGCGGCTCATACGTTGCTGCTCTCTGCCCGACTAGAATTGTTTTTTTTATTGCACTTTGCATAGCGGTATCAGTTTTATTATACCTAGCATCTACTGTTATAGCAACATGAATTATCACGCATGATATCAGCCTTATGAAGTGGCCCAGTGATTGTTGTGAAAGTGATTGCCATGTCGAGCACTTCTGTGACCAGTTGTACCGGCAAGTATAATGATTAATGGTCATTGTCAGGTCAGTGAGGCATTATGTATTAATGAGCTTCATTATCAGCTCCAAGATCTAATGTTCTTTTGGCCCATACATCATCCAAAAAAGTGAGTGGCCACCCAAAAAAATATGTACAACTCCCGTGACCCAGAAACCCAATCCATTTTTATCCCATTCTTGTTCGCACAATCTATAGTATAATTCTTTTTTTAATCTCTGCGAGTCCAACGAATCTTGGCAGGCTCCAGAGGGCGGGAGAAGAGCGAGGCGTAGTCGGTGCCGATAATCTTGTCGCTGCCGTCGACGTTGGCAAACTTAAAGGCGCGGACCGTCTCGGCCACAATGGTCTGCAGCTGCACGTTGGCAAACTGCTCACCGATGCAGCGGTGGCGACCAGCACCAAAGGGCAGGTAGGGAGACGAAGCACCCTTGGAGACGATGCCGTAGCCGTAGTCAATCTTTTCCTCCTCCTCGTCGTTGCGGGTGATGATCGGGGCGTTGGCCGAGCCGGGCAGCCAGCGTTTGGGGTCCCACTCGTTGGGGTTGGGGAAGTACGAAGGGTCGCTGGCGCTGACGCCGGGAGCGGCGAGCAGGACGTGCGAGGTGGGAATGACATACTTGGTGCCGGGGACAGGCATGGGCTGCTTGACGGCGCGCATGATAGAGTGGATGGGGGCGTGCAGACGGAGGGTCTCCTTGACAATGGCCTGGTTGAGAGGGAGCTTGGCGAGATCTTCGTACTGGAGATCGGGAAGATCGGCGCCGAGAGCCTTGACCTGCTCCTGGTAGAGCTCCTCCATGATCTGAGGGTTCTGAGCGAGACGGAGCATGATCCAGGAGCTGGTGGAGGAGGAAGAGTGCTGGCCGGCCATGAGCAGGGCAATCATCATGTGGGCAACCTCGTGGTCGGGGACAGCAGTGCCGTTCTTGTAGCTAGAGTTCATCAGGTGCTTCATGATGTCGAGCTCGTCGTCGTCGTCGTTGGCGCGACGCTCCTTGATGGTATCCATGTAAATCTTGGCCACGGTCTGCTGAGCGTGGTCGCGGCGGCGGTTCCAGGGGAGAGGGGCCCAGTGAAGCATGAAGTTGATGGGGGTGAAGCCCATGTCGAGATCGTGGTAGAGAGCGGCCAGGGACTCGTCAAACTTGCGGCGGATGGCGCTGCCCTGGAGAGCGTGGGAGGCAGTGAAGATGGTAATCTCGGCCATTTTCTTGGGCATGTCGACGACGCCAGTGGCGCCCTTGAAGCCGGAATCGCGCTTGTAGTAGGAGGTGACCTCGTGGGAGATGATGGGGACGTAGGACTTGAACGCTTCGGTGGTGAGGGCAATCTTCATGAACTGCGCAAGGTGTTAGCTAGCTTGATGCTGGTGTGTGCTCGTCGACAAGGGGAAGCGTACCTTTTTCTGCTCCATGAGCTTGGCGTTGGGGCAATCGTAGACGACATCGCGGCCAAAGACGGGAGTAGTCAAGACGGTGTAAATCTCCTCGGCATTGACGTCCTTGAGCTTGCCGTTGAGGATGAATTCGTTACCGGCGGGGCCGACTGCAACAGTAGTCGTTTTGCCGAGGAGGACGAAGCTAAAGACGTCGCCGTACTACAACTGGTTAGCATGTGGTTCTATAAGGCAATAAATATCAAAGAGAGTAGGGTCGTGTGTACCTTTTGGCGATTGGCGTGGAAAAAGGTGGGAGGGTCCATGCCGTAGGTGATGGTGCTGCCGATAAAGGGGAACCAGTGAAAGACCATGGGGGGCTCAGTCTTGCTCTTGGGGAGCATCTGGTGGATGACATTGAGGGTGACGGCGAGGGCAATGAAGCCGAAGAAGAGGATGGCGGCCTGGACCCCGACGCTCTGCGCGCGAAGCTCGTGCACGAGCGGGTGGTCGGCGGCGACCTGAAGGATACCCATGATGGCGGGCGGTATTGATCGAGGGGCAACGACGCGGCGGTTGATTGTTTAGCAGGCCCGTGAATGGTGCTTTCGAGTTCAATGCAAAGAAGAAAGAAGAATACAGGAGAAAAAAGACAACAAAACGTCGTCTTTGAAGAAAAGAAGAGAAAAGTTGGAGCAGGAAAGAAAGGAAGGGGAACAGCGTGGATCGAAGATGAAATGTAAATTACAAAATCTTTGGGGGCGCTCTCATAGGCAGGGACCAGTGGCGCCAAACCGAGCAGAGCCCCACCACGAACTTGCGATTCGTATTCGCATTTGCTGGTATTTTACTGGGGACGCTTGACCCCCCTGTAACTTTTGTAGCGCGGCCCCTGGGATGGTGCACCACTACCAGGAGAAAACACGCGATGAATCTGACTGCTCTTTTGGCACAAGGAGGGCGTTGCAATTTATTACGGGTCTTGAGCCAATGGCACAAAAGGAATTTGCTTCTTCATCTCGTTGTCCGTCTCTCTCCTTTCCATCATGTGCTTTCAAGCCTGTATGCTGAACAGACTGCCAATATCGGGCCCCACCATGCTCAATCCGAACCCGAGATGCGCAAATCTCACATGGACATTGTTTGACAGCATGTGGTGTGACGAAAACTCAACACATACGTTATATTCATTTTGCATATCTTGCATGTTCAAGTCAAATCCCTTGATTCATCATTCAAGCACGCTCCTTGGAAACGCAAATATACTAATTAGAGAATAACCCAAACCCGGATCCGAAGCCATCGCCCGTAAATGAAAAACCGTTGAATGCAACGTATAAAGTCCAAAAATTTCAGTGCCAGAAAATCAAAACCAACTCCGTACCGTAACGTGAATATCATGAGGCGCAGGTTTTTTCTTTTGCCCTCTGCGCATGCGTATATGTATATATCTATAAACCCCCGTCGCCCTTCCCTTTATCAAGCCTGGGCTACGATGCTTCTGCCCACAGAGGTCCAGCGCAGCTTGCGCAGTCCCACCGACGAGCGAATCACGTCGCCGCCGGCCGACGTCGTGTCGTTGACGCCGCCGCCGATGCTCGCCGCCAGCGCTTCTCGTGCCTCCTCGCGGCCGACCTCGCGACCAATGACGTAGCCTGCGCCGAAGCCGACGACGGACACAAGCACGACGACGCCGGCACTAACGACCCAGCTGAGCAGCGTAGGAGAGATGAGCGCGGCCTCATCCGGATGCACGGCGACGCCGGCGGCGGTGGCGGCACGCTTCTTCTTGGCTGCAGCGGCGGCGGCCGCGCGTGAGCCTCTGCTGGCGGACTCGGCGCGCTTCGACTTGGGCGAGACGGCGCCGGAACGGCTGGGCGAAGAGCGGCGTCGTCGGGTTGTGGTGGCTGGGCCAGCCTCGGCTTGCTTCTCGTTGTCACTCGCCAGTTCAGACTCGGGCATGAAGCGCAGCTCCATCGGCTGGTTGCTAGGCGCGACGCCCGTCCGCGTGGTGCGCTGCGCGTCCGTCTCCTCCTTGCTCTTGGGCAGCCCCCGCGCGGCGGCGGCGCAGGAGAGGAGCGTGGTGAGCGACGCCCGCAGCGCGGCGTCGTTATCTTCGCGCAGCGAGGGCGACATGAACGTGGGTGCGCCGGCGCGTTGGCCGCGGGCGTGTGGTCGGTGCGGATACGAGGAACGTCGGAAAGAGCTGTGAGGGTGTGGCTGCTCGGCCGAGCTCGTCGAGTAGCTGCGTTGGCCCAGGCCGGCGGGCGGGTGCGTGAAGGCATTCGGGTGCGGGCGGAAGACGGGCGGCGCGTCAGACGTTCGACGACCGAGCGTGGTGGCGTTATCACCATCGTCGGACTCGTCGTCGACGGCGTCGTCCGAGGCTTCCTTTTCCGAGGAGTGGATGTTTTCGGCGGAGCTGGTCATCAGCTGGTGGTCGTCGTCGTCGTCGCTGTCGCTCTCGTCTTCCTCATCTTGGCTGCTGGCACCGCCGCCGGCGACGTGCAGGGCCGTCTGCTGATGCGGGGGATGCGAGCGCGCCGAGGCATGGAGGCGGCGACGGCGCTGGAACGGACTGCCGACCTGCAGGCCGGTGGTGACGATTTCGTTGTCGACGCTCGAGAGGGACGAGGATGAGGGCTGGGAGGAGAGCTCGACCCATGATTCTGACAGAGTTAGCGGTGGTGGTGGAAGGAAAGGAAGCGTGCTCTGCGTACCGTCGAAGCGACGACTGTGGTGTATGCTGGTGCTCGGCCGCGACTCGGGCTGTGAGACGCTGCGGCCGAGGTGTCTGCTGTGGTTGGCGTGGTCTTCCATGATGCCGCCAGGGTATCAAGGGACGATGTGGTTTGAATGATGAGATGAAAACGAGAGGACCTTTTGCTTTCTTTTTCTTTTCTTTCCCTTTTTATCGATATGAGAAGGGTTGAACGCGCGGGGGAGGACGACAGCGCAAGGGACGTTCGTTCTAGGCGGTCTGTTTGGGTGACCCCGCCTAATTGGGCTGATAAGAGGCGATCTGCGGAGTTGAGGTCGCTGTGGGTGACATGCAGGCTGGCTCGTTGTTGACCAGGTTTGGAACTCCAGCACAAGTCCAAGAATCGGATAAAAAAAGGAAGTAAGAGAAGGGTATAATGAAAGAAACAGGGTATAAAGAAAAGAATGAAAGAGGCAAGATTTAAGATGACAGGCTGCGTCGAGCGCACGGTTTGTATGGGCGAGGGTGTGGGCGGGCTCACGAGCCAGTGACAGCGTGAGCGGCGAAGAGCGGGGGCGGGCACGGGCAGGCGTTGAAGTGTTGGGCCTTGAATAGAACTGATGGGCTTGTGGGCGTTGCAGCGTTGTGGAGGTGCTAAAACAAAAGAGAGAATGTATCTGTCAATGCCTTGTCTGCTTTGGAATTGTAGTGGTGCAGCAGCCAGACTCTGGCCCCTCCCTCGGAGACGGAGCACATCACGCGCCCACGTATTGCGTCACAGGCTCACCAGCCTCGCCCGTCACAAGGGCGCAGCGCAGGCGGCTTCATTCTTGGGCTTAGTCACCTGTTTGCAGCATCTCATTTTGTATTCAATTCATGTTGCTCTCTAACAAGGGGCCAAGATACATGAATTAACAATATGCCAACGCTCTTCAGTTGGTGCCCGTATCACGGCCCAACTTGCTCAATCTGCTCCCAGTAGCCAGGCATGGTGGACTCGCCCCACTGGATCAAAGGGTCTTGGAGATCGGCTTTAGCGCGCAAACTCTCCGAGTTCTCCTTGCTGATGATGAAGACTTGAATATATGTATATATGTAAGAAAAAGAAGGAAATAAGAGAAATAAGAAGAATAAGCTAGATTCCTTTTATAGATTAATATTAAATATATTCTCTTTGTATAGAAATGGCATTCATGCCTGAATCAATCCAGCAGCCACACACCACCAACCACCCACATCCATGCATCACTGACACCCCATCGCGCAGCTAGACATGATCCCTCTGAACACGTTGGCAGCCCACCGCCATCGCCCATCCCTGCAAGCCTCCACGTTCTCCATCAATACATCTCAACAGTTTTAAACTCCGACGGCTCGGACCAGCGATGGTCTTGCCTGCTATATCTGCGTTGCCTACACCTCATCTCCTCATCTCATCTCACAACCTCACATCAACCCCTCACTTCCCTCCCATGCACTGACGGCCGCTCTTTCGCCACCGCAGCCCATACCTCTCCACCGCCCACAGCAGCGGAAACGCAACGCCCTGCATCACCGCAATCACCGTGAAGCACCATCCGGGCCCCAGCCGCCGCAGCATCACGTCCAGCAGCGCCAGCGCCCCCGCCGCCAGCTCGCACCGGAACAGGTTGTTGGCCGCCTGGATCGTCGACGGCCGGTCCGTGTGGTAGTCGACCAGCAAGGCGTTTAACGACTGGCAGTGTCCATCATCAGCCGTTGTCCATATGTTCCATTCCGATGTTTCGATAAATGCACTCACTGTAAAGTTGATCTGATTCGTAAAGCCTATGAAAAACTGCAGCACCAGCGGGACCGCCATGTGCTATGCGTAATTGGTTAGTATACGGATTCATAGTACGAGCAAGTAGACGACGTACAGCGTGGTATTGCAGCGCCCATCCGTAACCTGCAATTAAGGGCACGCAAAGGATAACCGCGTACTTGGCGAGATTGAGCCTCGCTCGCTCAATCGGAAACTCTGTCATGTCATCCAAGCGGCCCTTGACCAGCGTAACGCCCATACCTGTAGCGACTTTTTTATATTCTCGATCCAAAAGTATGCCTAAAAGATTCAGTATACGGGTATTTACAATTCACTTGGAAACATTGTCACGTACCTCCAAACGTCGATGCAATGACCGTCGCGATGCCGAATGGCAGATACGACAAGCCCGCCGTAAGCCCCGACACTCCATACTGGTCCACAAAGATGGTCCCCAGCGAAGCCTGCAGACAAGAGTACATGGTGTAAAAGATGCCATAGCAGATGATCGAAATGCTCGTGCCGGGGTTCTTGAAAATCAGTAAAATCTCCAGAGGCGTAATCATCTGTTTGGGTCGTGGCGTGTCCATAACCGTGGCGTGGTCAGATTTCTCCGTTTTGGGTACGCTCAGCCACGGAAATATCACCTTGTTTTGCCATTTAGTCGGCAGGGAGCCGTCTCCGACCATGTTTCGACAGGTTTCGGGTAGGAAAAACAAGACGCAAAGAAAAACGGTCCCAGAGGCAATCACCAGGAACCAGAAAATGGCCTGCCAGCCCCATTGGATAAGCAGAAAACCACTTATCAGAGGAGCAACGCTAGGCGGCGTATTCAAACTAAACGTCAACTGTTATTTAACTGTTCTGAGTATGTTACAGAGCATCATGACTTACAAGATTGACATGAGGCCAATGAAGCCGCCTCTGTCTGCTGGAGTGGTGACATCTCCCAGAATTCCATACGAAAACGCAAACGTCCCTATTCACGACACTTCAAGTTAGATTCCATATTATAAAATCGAGACAATCATCCCAGAAAACCATGCTCACCCGAAATCGCTGCGCTCTGCAGCATCCGCAGCCCCAGCAGCACGCCAAACGACCGCTGCAGCGCCAAACCAACATTCACCGCCACGTACGCGCCCAGCGTGACCACAAACACCGGTCTGCGCCCGTACACGTCCGATAGCCCGGCCACAACGGACGGGAACACGCCCGACGCGATCAGGTACGACGTCACCGTGAGGTTGATGCGCTCTGTGCTCGCGCCCAGGTCGCGCGCGAGGAACGGGATCGCGGGGAAGAAGATGAAGCTGCTTGACGTGGAGAACCAGCCGGCGGCGGCGCCGAGAGAGACAATGAGGCGCTTCTGCCAGAGATGAAAGGCAGAGTAGGGACGGGGGGCTGGGTCGGGCGGTGGCACGGTGTCGTCGCCATTTCGGATGGCATCTGGTGAAGGATGCGGTTGGCATTTCTCGTTGATTCTGGGGGATAGTTCTGATGGTGTTCCAGTTTCGCAACTTGGAGAGTCTATGATTGCCAACTCTTCTTCGCGCACTGGCTTCTGTTTTGGTTCCATCGCTGACCGACAGTCGGATGACCGCGATTGGCACACAAGATACAGCAAAAACGGCAGGCCCCGCGTATTACCCAAGGAGTAGGGAATAAAATTCTGCATAGAAGTTTGCTTTGCCAAAAGCCGAAGAAAGAAATCAAGGCGATTTGAGCGGCAGAATCATTTTCATATATGAGAGAAGTTGTGCCGGCGCAAGGCTTTGTTAGTTGCACAAGGCGGGCAAACGCGGCGCCCATACCCCGCAGGTGCGGAACACAAAGCAGACTCGTCACAATCACATCAGACTTACTTCAGCTTGAATTATTTTAAATGTGGTGTAATGTATGTAATGAATGTTGGAATATCTT
This sequence comes from Paracorniculantispora psalliotae, assembly GCA_002796755.1. Classification (NCBI taxonomy): domain Eukaryota; kingdom Fungi; phylum Ascomycota; class Sordariomycetes; order Hypocreales; family Cordycipitaceae; genus Paracorniculantispora; species Paracorniculantispora psalliotae. Next base: position 97,512 of record PHFE01000107.1, read on the forward strand.
ATTAGCATATAATTGGTTGATTTTGGACGTTTTCCTGAAAATGTAATGAGTCATAGGTGAACTGATGTTTTTGCGTTGCAACTGATAGTTGCGATGCAGTAAGGCCAATTCATTGTGTGACAATTGAAGCTAGCTAATGAAAAGCGAATATAAAGAAACAGAAACTTGTAACAGCCAGTAAGAATCCTAGAGTAGAAAAATGCCAATTTTCGATAAAATATCGTTTCCATAACGCAGCCCGAGACGCGCTCGCTTGAAAGCACTGACTTAGCCCAGCTTCATGATATCACCTTCCCCATGCTCAATTCCGTCAAATTTGACGAAGATATCCATAGAAATACTAGTCAAGACCATATCTTGAATCTGCTAATAAACTGATAAACGGAACCAAAAAGCCACGAGCTACCCGTGGTCGTTTCAGGAGCCTCGGACTCAACTGTGTCGGGCTCCTCCTGAATCGAGACTTGCTTGAAATCTTGATCTGCCAGGCTTGAAGCCGACACTGGAAGCTCTGATTCGACTTTCAAATCAGCAGCGGGCCCATCTTCGGATGATTTGAATGAAGTCTGCTCGTCATCTTCTGGCTCTGTCACCTCTGGCTCTGTCACCTCTGGCTCTGTCACTTCAGGCTCTGTCTCTTCCAACGGTTTCACTGCCAGCGGTGTCACTTCCGGCGGCGACACTTCCGGCGGCGACACTTCCGGCGACGACGCTTCCGGCGGCGATACTTCAGGCTCTGTCCCTTCAGGCGGCGACACTTCCAGCGGTGTCACTTCAGGCTCTGTCACCTCCAGAGGTGGCACCTCCAGCGGCGGCGCCTCCAGCGGCTCGGCAGACTGGTCTTGGGTATTGCGCAGGTGAGCAACCGCATGGGAAACATGTTTTTGAAGATTGGCCTCTGAATCATTTTCAGATCCCTTCGATTCACTGATATTATCCGAGGTCGGGCCGCTTCGAACGTCTGGCAGCTCTGGCGTGGCAGTGTCAGCGTTTTCTGTATACGAGTCGACACTCGAATATTTGGCGCTTGCTGATATTTCGGACAGCATATCGGTACTATCTGAATTATCATTACCCGGGTTCTGAACAGAGTGCTGGGCTTGCAAAAGCGTTTCCGAAGGCGTATAAATGTCCGATTTAAAGGTTGCTTTTGGCGCGGTTGTCGCGGTGGTATCCGGAGTCTCACCAGACACTGGCGATCTCTGCTCTGGTGACGAAGTAATACCAATTCCGGAATCAGACGATGCAACGCTGTGAGTGTCGTCTTTCACATTCTCAGCTGTAACTTGTTCGCTATAGTCTTGATCGCCACTCTTTGTCAGGGTAGGAACAAGCGAGCCCTTAAAGCTGCTTAGACCATCGGGGTACTTCTCAAGCAAGTGCCGCATCTCATCTTTTGCTCTAGAATATTGTCAGTTTCAATCTTGAGAATGAAGAAATGTACTTCCTACTTGTCGACAAGTGACGCCCATTGAGGCCACATCCCCGCGACCATTAGGTCATTTCGTCTGGTCATAGCTATTAGCACCTCTGCATTGGCCGAAACACAAATGAAAACTTACACAGAATAAAGAGCAACCCTGTCCTCAAAGTCCTCGCTGGGCTGTGAGGCGCCGACCTTGACTTTGTACAGATCAATGAAATTCTGACCGATGATGTATCGTGGACTCCTCATGCATTGAAAGTCCATCTCGTGGTGTCCATAAAAAGAGCATGGGTCGAAAATGACTGGCTGCTGGGTATCAACATTAAATTGAATGTTCCCATCCCAGAGATCACCGTGGCAAAGGCTTGGCTTAATGTTTCTGCCGCCCGTCTGAAGAGGGCGCAGCAATCGCGAAGCCACCTTTTCAATGAAATCCTCGGCAATTTCAACAAGCTCAGGGTCTTCACCGCGCATTGATTGGACATATTTCAACCCAGAGCGAAATTCTCGGACCCAAAACTCCTCCCAATTCTCGGTCCAGTCAACCGTCATGGGAGGAGGGCCGTAGTAGGGAGTGACGTGGAATCCAAACTTGCCTGTAGGCGAGACTGATTTCTCATGCATCTGCTTGACGATTGGCAAGAATTGTTCAAGCGGCGGCGCTCTAGCTCGTAGGTTGCAGTATTCTGCCATGAACCAGGCTTTCGCTTTCGTGTCCGAAAAATACCCCCATGCGACCGGCTTGACGGCATTTTCCGGAATCACAGACGCGATGGCCTTTTGTCCTTCGTACTCTGCCTCAGCCATGCCAACGAGCTCCTCGCGCTCGATAATCTACTCGGGTTATTATACAGCATTAAAAACAGTAAAAATAGTGATTTACCTTGACAAAATAACTTTTTTCATCTTCGCCATCGAGAATGTCGACTCTAAGCCCAGTAGACCACTAGTCCACCTGTGTTAGTGCCCGTGCCGGACAACAATGGAAATGCCAATCGGAGAAAATAATTACACACATTCGTGCTGCCATGCTGAACGATGGATAGAACTTCGGCATTTTCAGGGAGTACTAGAACGCATCAGCCACTGATTTCTGTGTGACGGCGCCACACGCGACACACCTGCAAGGATTGCCCCATCCAGCGTTTCATACTCCATTCTGGTGACACAAAGTGGTTGAATGAACTGCCAGCGATCGAGTAACGTTCCACAAACCAAGAGAACGAACTTGGAGAACAATTTGTGCGACAATTCGAATTGCGAGATGTTAGAAAGAAAAAGAGAAGGATTTGATCACGCTGCCCATATAGCTGATCTCTCCTGTTTAGCGCTGAGATGCCTGCAGGCGCTTGCAGTGAGGCTGTGGTTGGCTATGAGCGGCCTCGTGCGGGGAAGAGCTGCATAGGTCTGGTTAGCAATACGTATGGCTGCCTCGTAAATCAGGTTGACTCTACTCCCTCTTTGTAATAGAATGATTCTGGTCAGATTCTCTTGTTATCCAATAATTTTTCAAAATTTAAAGAACAAAGAGTGTGTTGCTACGCATTCACGCGTCGCGATGGCTGTAAGTTTTGAGGTGTGGAGGAGTTCGGCAGCTTCAGGTGTTTGCACATGCCTGAAGTCTTGGTAGCGTTCAGGCGGAGAAAGTCGTTTCTAGTGGCTAACTTGTGCAAATCTTAGGGCATTGCGGCAACCCAAGCAACTGTCAACGCCGACGAGCAGTCTAACAGTTCCTCCACGCTCGTGTCGTCCTCGGCAGACTACGACAGCTGTAGTAGTACTGATGATTTCGACTGGAAATCCAACCCAACGCGAAAACGATTTAAAATACCCTGGGCGGGACGGCGACGGACCGACAAAGACAATGCTACAAGACAGCTTGGGCCGAGGGGCCTTTCTCTTCTACACAAGCCGTCAGAGCCACTCATTGACATAATTTTTGTACACGGACTTCGTGGTGGTTCTGTAAAAACTTGGCAAAAAGGTGGCGATCGCCACAGATTCTGGCCGCAGCGGTGGCTGTCCCTCGAGCCTGGGTTTGAACATGCCAATATTCACTCCTTTGGCTACGACGCCGATATAAAGACGGGAAGCAGCTTTGATATACATGATTTTGGCCGCGAACTGTTGGAGGAAATGCGAATATCGCCGAATTTAACAGACGATGAAGAGGTTTGACATTCCGCCCTTGCGCTACAGCTAACCAGCTAACGTACTTACAACAGCGCCCGATCATTATGCTAGGTCACTCCATGGGAGGTCTGGTCATAAAAAAAGTAAAAAGAAGCTGTGCCGCCGAAAAATTGGCACTCAACGATTGCTAACATCCTTCGCCGCTAGACCTTTATTCTTGCTCAAGACCTCCCTCCATGGAAGCATAGAATCAAATCAATATTCTTCCTTGCTACGCCGCATCGAGGGTCAAACTATGCGGCAATATTGAAGAATATTCTCACAGTGTCGGGAGCTGCATCCACTCGCCAATACATCGGCGACCTAACGACAAGCTCTCAGACGCTAAAGCTCATCAACGAGGATTTTGGCAAACGCGCACATGACATCCCAATCTATTCTTTCTTTGAAACATTGAAGACAAAAGTTGGACCGACCTCGCTCTTGGTAGTTGATAAAGACTCTGCAGTACTAGGTATGCTGATACTGCCATGCTGAGAAAAGTTCGTGTTACTGACTGTGCAACGCAGGGAGCGGATTTCGGAACGAGCGCGTGAAATCTGCCAATGCGAATCATTGCGATATAAGTAAATTCAAAAATCCCGACGAGCCGAACTACATTTTGGTCCGAAATGCGCTCGCTACAGCAGCAAAGGAGCTGCTGAAAGATGGTATGCGGTACCGTAAAAATTCAAGATCACCTGCTGACGAGCTTGCAGTTCTTGTCCTGAAAGCTGAAGAGCTTAGACAGCAGATGAAGCTATTGAAGCCATACCTGGGAATCAGCGATGTTCCTGACGAGCATCATAACACAGTCGATGGATCATGCGAATGGATCGACGCCCGCGACGACTTTCAGGACTGGCAAGACGTGACAACTCCCAATCAAACACTTGTTAGTCAAGAAATTGGCTCAAAAGCGAAAGAAGTCTCCGTATTTTGGGTTCATGCCAACCCGGGCAGTGGAAAGACGTATCTCGCTTCTTACGTTCAATCGCAACTCGAAAACGCCCGGCTTCAGTGTGCCTATTATTACTTTCACGTCGGAAACAAAACCTCACGCTCCCTTGCACCTTTCTTGAGGTCAATGGCATATCAAATGGCAAAAGAAAATACAGCTATTCGTGACAAGCTGTACAAGCTGTACCAGGATGGATCCATTTTTGATATGGACGATGCGAGGACGATATGGACCAAGGTGTTCAAGAAAGGGATCCTCCAAGTAAGTTCTTGCTAAGAGGAACCTTCATCTTCTTTCTCTTTACTAATTATAACGTCAGATTGAATCGGATGTGCCTCATTACTGGATAATCGATGCGATAGACGAATGTCCACGATATGCCGAGTTTTTCACCATGTTGAAAGGTGAAAAGCCACATTTCCCTCTTCGCATCTTCATCACAAGTCGTCCTATCCGTGATCTGCAGAGGTTACAAAAGCCATTAGAGCCTTCTGCAAAAATATATTCCATCGACATTGATAGGAAAGACAGTCTGGATGATATTCGCTGCTATGTGAAGAGCCGCGTGGAGGGAATGGCCATAGCAGATGCAACAAGTGTCGAAGAACTCACCGCAACCATTTTGCGAAAGTCAAACGCTTGCTTCTTGTGGGTGAGATTGGTGCTTGATGAACTGGAAGGAGTTTACACCAGTGTGAGCCGAATGGAGATTCTGAACACCATCCCAGAAGGAATGAAGCCGTATTACGACAGGGCTATGGATCAGATCGAGGCGAATAGCCGAGAAAAGCACATCTCAAAGGCAATTTTCACTTGGATTGTGGCCGCAACTAGAGCATTGGATGTATCAGAAGTGGCCGAAGCACTGCAGCTTGACATTTCGGCCGACGTTCCCCAATCCGCCGAAGCCATAGAAGGACTTTGTGGTCAGCTGGTTACAGTTGGCTCCTCAAACTCAGTGGAGCTGATACATCCAACGGCACGAGAGTTTCTTCTTTCTTCCGCCGGAGAGTTTACTGTCTCGCTACCAAGGGCCCACGAGCGCATCGCACTGGCTTGTTTAAAGCTCTTATGTGGAAACGAATTGAGACCTCCACGAACCACACGGTCGCTACATCAACCACGTCCGGCGCTGTCACCTCTGACACATTACGCAATCATGAACTTTTCAGAACATGTTTTTGCGGCTTCATCTGAGAATGACGAAGTTCTATTGGCGTTAGACCGCTTCCTCAAAACAAACGTTTTCAGCTGGATTGAGAGAATGGCAATGGTTGGCAACTGCCATAGTCTGTTGCGTGTCTGCAAGAATCTCAGAGCATACCTGGACCGCCGAGCGAAATATCATTCACCCCTGAGTTCTGAGGTGCGAAATATTGATAATTGGGCAACGGATTTGAACCGGATTGTGACTCAATTCGGCGAGCCACTGCTGAAGCAGCCGTCCTCGATTTATTTCCTCATCCCTCCGATGTGCCCTACGAATACGGCAGTATCTCGTCAATTTGGAAAAAAGGTCGATGGCTTGACTCTAACTGGTCACAGAGCTCCAGTGTGGGACGATTGCATCGCAAACATCAGTTTTCGCGAAGACATTGCGGCTGCTGTTTCATCTGGTGAGAGTACTTTCGCGGTCGGCATGGAGTCCGGTACCGTTAACTTGTACAACCAGAGAAGCTACCAACATGAAGGCTCAATACGCCACTCCAGCCCGGTTGATCTTGTGCATTTAACTGACAATTTTGTTGTTTCTTGTACTACGAAAGCGATTATATTCCAGGATATGCACGGACACATCGTGTGGGAGAACAGGCTGCGATTTCGCTGTCTTCATCTCGCAGCATCCGAAACGCACGTCATCGGAATTTCGCAGCACGGGCATCTGATAAAATGGGACAAAGCCACAGGAGAGATTACGGAAGATAAACCCCTCCAATATCGAAACTATGATGTGGAAACTATCCACAATTATGGAAGAAATCGAGCACCACAAGTTGCGACCATTTCGCCAGACTTCGAGATGGCAGCGCTGGGTTACCGCGGCGGGACTGTGTGTATTTGGGATGCCGTGGATACAGAGCTTATGGGATGGGCCAAAGATGACGACGGCAGAGTCGCTGCAAAGCTCATGTTCAATCCTAATCCAAGCATCAATCTTCTCCTCGTCATCTATTCGAACCACGGACTGGCACTATACGATACTTGGTCGACCGGCCTTGTGCAGTCACACGAATCGCCCAACAACGCCGGATTCTTATCTGCGTCATGCTCTCCTGATGGCAGGACTTTGGCGACTACAGATACACATGGAAATATGAATATCTGGGACTTTGAAACTCTCTCGATATTATACCACATCCTGTCCCCGTTTCCATCTTTCAGGATTTTGAGCTTTACATCAGATGGTTCAAGCGTCCTAGACGTGATGGATTCGAATATGCGAGTTTGGTCGCCATCTGTTCTTGTGCGCAAGACTTTTGAAGAAGACGCTAGTATTAGCGATGATGCAGCACATCTACCAGTGACCCAAGGCGAATATGAACGACACATGGATGCAAAAATAAACGTCCTTGGAGTTCATCCAAAGTTGCCACTGGCGATTGCAGGAAAGAACAACGGCAGCCTCGTTGGATTTCTGACCAAAGATGGTACCACCTCTGAGATGTACAAACATACTGGAACAGTCACCAATATTGTGGTTTCATGCGACGGAACTATCGCTTCCTCAGATGTGCACAATGTGGTACTGGTAGGGAAATACATCCAGAGCACGCGCTCCATAAAACCCATCGAAGGGCTGAATGGAATCAAGTTCGAATCTCGCGTGAAGCAGTTGTGTTTCAGTTCAGACGGCAAAGTCCTGTTAATATCCACTCTTCAAAAGGATATCGCTTACAGGTGTCAAGATGGAAGCCTGATCGGCACAATGGATTTTGAACCTGAGAACAGGAGGCTATGGGTCTGGGTTGCTTCCAGAGCACCAAAGGCTGCACAGGAACAGTTCTGGCTCATCGCGGATCGGCAATTAAAGCGATACTCGGTCGAGACCTTCCCATCTGCGATACACTCATCAGAAGCAAAACTTTGCTATGAGTTGGCCAATGGTTGGCATGAAACCGAGATTGTGAGAGCAACCTGGTCACCAAAATCTCAAATACTCGTGATGGAGTCTACAACAAACCTCAACGCGAACAAATCCTCAGCATTCTTTCTCTTTGATACGTCCACTGTCAATTGCGCCGGCACGTCAGTAGAAGAGCTCCATGATCTACTGCCACGCGATTCGAAACACAACCGAAACGTCCTCGGATGGAGCCTTGACGAAAATGACTTAATTTTCATGAATGCAGACTCTTGGATCTGTAGTCTAAGCTTGAAAGAACTGAAAGAGAAAGTCTATCATCGCCATTTCTATGTTCCGAGGCAGCTGTGCGGTGATTTGGCGCCGATGAAAGCGACGAATGACGATATAATTCTGTGCAATAACGGAGAAATGATGGCGACAACTAATGGCATGAAACTGAAGTATGCTGATGAATGGCAATGATTCATATAATAATGAGAGGAGAGATACTTCTGGATGAATAGGGAGGGGTACTTTGAAATGCAGACGCGGAGCGCCAGGGAACAAATTGTATGCAGCTGAAAGCGCAGATACTCTAAATATATATTAAATCGCCAAAATTCAGCAATCAGACATCCAAAGTATTCTCAACTTTATACCATACCGTAGTTGCTACTTAACCTCTCTCGCTGGGCTAACTAGTGATGAAGCGGTCAAGATGAACCTCTTCTTCCAGAAATAATGTTAGCGTGGTACCATGATAGCTCCTTGATTAAAATGACTTGACTTGTATAATTTGTACGTGCAAAATTTGGTAGTTTATTTCTTCTACTTCTTCTAATTCGTTTTATTCGTCTTATTTTTCTTATTTTTCTTATATTTTAATCCTATACTACCTTGATTATTGTTTCAGACTACTCCAGCGAAGGAAGCCAGACACGCATTATTTCAAGGTCCCCGTCGATCCCCGCACATCTCCGCGAACTCGCAACAAGCATCGTCGCAGCCCTCTATGGACATCGTCGCCAACCTCAGCGAAAATCACCTCCGCGCCATCCTCGTCGCTCTCTGTCACGACCGGCCTACCCTCAACAAAATTGTAGAAATGGGTAATAAGCTCGCCGAAGCGCCGTCCAACTGCGGCGGCAGCGACCAGGCCATCTGCGTGCAGTGCAACAACGCCTTCTCGGTCATCGCGCCGGCAACAACGCAATGCCAATTCCATCCTGGTAATTAACCATGAGAGGACAGGAGATAAGAGCGGGTGTGCCTGGAGAGAAAGGTGGCCGTAAAGATATGCTGCTAAATAGACTGATGCAGGTGCTATGCATGCGGACCCTGATCACGAGCAGTGGGCAGACACGGATGACTGGATGGACATTGAGCAGGACGAATACAAGGCGGAATGGCCAGAAGCCTTTATCTGGGATTGCTGCGATCAGCCTGGCACCGCAGGAGGTTGCCAAGTTGGTCCGCATAGATCCCAGTCCAGTTAAATACAGATGCACGACACAACACCAAGAGGAACAAGAAACTCATAGATCAAATAAATTACTTTTCCAGCCGATAAACGCCAGTGGACTACTAATAAAACTACAGAATTTGCAAAAGTTCGTCATATGCTAACAATTACTTACCCGGTTCATAACAGCATTACAAAAAAACACAACCTAGAAGTGTGCAGAGATGGGGATTGGTGAATGTTGCGAGTTGCCTAGAAGCAATGGGTCTCGCAACGCCTAAGCCAAGTATTTGCATTTCTGGTAATAAGCCCCCAGAGCCCGCAGAAAGTTTCAATCGATCCAAATTGGTCCACTCAGTCTTTGTTTGCTCATCTCGCGAGAGAGTAGGCAAACGCAGAAAAAAGCCGTCTTCCCAATATTAGCCCGCTCAAATCCCTCAGGTAGCCCACTGGATGGTTTGCCCTTTTGCCGCCCGAACGGGTAGTCAGAGTACATCAAAAAGCCATTCAAATCGTTGCCCTCAAAAGGTCTCGGGAGGAGACATAGCCACAAGCCCACGGTTACCCAACGTGAATAATGGAGCCCCCAGGTCTATCACTGCTTCGCAAAGGAAGCATTTTTCTCAAAGCCCACTAGCTCTTGCTCGAGCCGCCAACTTGTTTTGAAACGACAGCCCACATAGCCCAACGCCCACTATTAAGTTCCGATCAAAGCCTTCCATTCAAAATCCAGCAATCCCTTTAGTCGAAAGAGATCTTGGTGCCCGAGAAGCCACCGCCGCCACCGCCGCGAGGGGAGTTGAAGCCACCACGGCCGCCGCCACGGCCACCAAAGCCACCACGACCACCGCCACCACGGGGACCACCACGGCCA
>PHFE01000107.1:107493-170747 GCA_002796755.1 Paracorniculantispora psalliotae
GAAACCACCACGGCCACCACCACGGCCACCGAAACCACCACCGCCGCCGTTCTGGGGAGGACGGCTGCCAGCAAAGTCAAGACGGACAGCACGGGACATTCTGCCGTTACCGATAGCAGCGCCGTTCTTGGCCTCGAGGGCAGTCTTGGCATCCTCAATGGAGTTGAAGGTGACATAACCGAAGCCCTTCAGGTTACCGGACTCAGGGTCGGTAGGCAGACGAACGCTGGCGACCTCGGCAACCTCGGCGAAGAACTCGCGGACAGCCTCCTGCTCAGTGTCGAAAGGCAGGTTACCAACGAAGAGGGTCTCGCTCTCAGCGCTGAGGGTGTCGCCGTGGCGCTTGGCGCGGTCGGCAGCACGGTCCTGGGGCTTAGCCTCAGCAGGCTTGGCGTTGGCGTAGTCAAGGTTGATAGCACGGCCATCAACCTCCTGACCCTGCATGGCCTCGTAGGCCTTGGTAGCAGACTCGGAGTCGGCGAAGTCGACATAACCGAAGCCACGGCTGCGGCCAGTGTTCTTGTCGGTGACGACGCGAGCACCGACGAGGTTACCGAAAGACTTGAAAGCCTCGTAGAGGGCATCGTCATCAACACCCCAGCTGAGAGAGCCAGCGAACAGGGTGGTGGCGGCGTCATCAGCCTTGGCCTTCTTGGGGGCCTCGTCGATCTCCTCCTCAGCCTTGCGCTTCTTGGAGGGAGCGGCCTCAGTCTTCTCCTCCTCATCGGAGTCAGAGTCATCGCTGTCGTCGGAGTCATCCTCAGAGTCGGAATCCTGTAGTGTTGTTAATATACGAGTGAAAACTTTTCGCTCGAGTGATTGTACGTACAGCCTTCTTGGCGCCATTGGCCTTGGGAGCAGCCTTCTCCTCCTCCTCATCGGAGTCAGAGTCAGAGTCGTCGCTGTCGGACTCCTCAGCGGCCTTCTTGCCGTTGGTCTTAGCAGCACCGTTGGTCTTGGGGGCAGGCTTCTCGTCCTCGGACTCGTCAGAGTCAGAGTCTTCGGAGTCCTCATCGGAGCTCTCAGCAGCCTTGGCCTTCTTGCCGTTGGTCACAGGCTTCTTGGGAGCCTCCTCCTCGGAAGCGTCAGAGTCGGAGTCATCAGAGTCGGCCTCAGACTCGCTCTCCTCCTCGGAGTCAGAGTCGTCAGAGTCGGACTCAACGACCTTCTTCTTCTTCTTCTCAATGTTCTTAGCGGTAGCCTTAGCAGCGTCCTTGGCCTTGGCCTTGGGAGTCTGAGAAGACTTGGTGATGCCGCCGCTCTTGACAGACTTGGACTCGGCCTTGGAAGGCTTCGCCACCTTGGTAGCAGACTTGGCCATTGTGAAGATGTGTGAAATGACTTTTATGTGTAGAAAAAAGACAAATAAAGATAACCCGGAAGAATATCTGGGTAGAGGGGTATAAAATGAGGTGTGAAGGAAGGGGAAAATTTTCAGAGTGGCAGGCGAGCAGGGTCTTTTTACATGGAGGTTGGGCAGAACCTGGAGATTTTTTTTTTCACAAAAAAGAGTGGAGCTAATCAAGGGCGGTGAATGCGATAAGAAGGTACTCCGGTACTTCTGAGTCGTGGCTGGAAACTGATGCCTGACAAATGAGGCGCTCCAATTGGTCAGTCCAGAAACGCCGCTAGAGGTTTGTGATGTCCTAGGCCGAAGAGCAAGCCAGCTGCCATTGCTTCACAGTCCATTTGCGATTTCGCCCTTGAGCCTCGTAATAGCCGCCCGAGACCCCGAATTTCTATCACAGAGGGCATTCTTCACACCGCTCACCATGCCGACCCCCGAATCCGAGATCTTCAAGGCCCAAAAGCCGACGGTCGCGGCCACCTTCAACGGCGTCGACTTTGACGACACCAAGGCTTTCAAGGCTGCTGAAGACGCCATTATCCGCGAGCAATGGGTCGGTGCCATGAAGACCCGACTTATCGGCGAGGAATTGAGCAAGTGCTATATCAAGAACGGCAACAACCACCTGGAGAAGTGCGGTGACCTGCGAGGTAAGCTCCGATCAACGGGGGAGAGGTTTCGGGATGCTGGGACGTGGTATGAAGATGCTAATTCGCTTGCGCCAACACAGAGAAATACCTCGAGTCTCTTGCCGCCAACAAGATCAAGGGAACGAAATTCCTGCAACAAAACTACCTGGAGAAGAAGGACGAGGAGCTGGATCTCGCCGCCAAGGTGCACACCTCGGACAAGATTGCCAAGCTGAACCAGGGACGATTCTCCTCATAATCAAGGCATTGGAGGCGACTGTAATAGAGACGGAGCAATTGTCGGATTTTAGCATTTTCCTCGACAGAGACAGATGCACAGTTTGCTGGGACAGCTGCATATCTGTAGCAACCTAGATTACGAACATGGCATTAGTGTTCCTCTGCGAGAGTGTATATATGATAAAGAAATGGAATTGAAGTTTAAAAAGTGTTACATTTTTTGTCTAATTTATTCTGGATTTTGTAATGACCAATTCAATCGAGGCACGCTGGGAGACGACCTTGGCGCAGACGTAGGCCCAGTCCCTGCAGCGCCAGAGGCTCCCCACGCGACAGCGACTCCAAAATTTCTGAACAGCTGCGCCAGGACTCCTAATCAACCTCCAGCACCACCCCGTCTCGCCCCTTCCACACCACGCGACGCTTTTCGCAACCGCATACCGCCATGTTTTGCACACGGTGTCTGCGCACATCCGTCGTGCGTCGGCAATTCCCCGTCGCTCGCCGCCAATTCTCCGTCGCGCCATTCCTGCGCTCCGCCGAGCCCACGCTCTCGACGCCCACCACAGCCGCTGGCGAGACCGCGCCCGAAAAGCCCGCCTCTCGGTCCAGCTGCCCTGAGGGCACCATCCTGACGGGACTCAACTACAACAAGGGCGGCTCCGACCCTGTCGCGAAGAAGGACGAGGAATACCCCGAGTGGCTGTGGCGATGCCTCGACGTCACCAAGAAGAGCGCCGAGGGCGATGAAGACGCTGCCGGTGATGAATTCTGTACGTTTATGGCCCAGGACATCTCGTCGTGATTCCTCAAATTCGATTATTGGCCGTTCTAACAACTTTCTGTAGCAAAATCCAAGAAACAACGACGTCTAGCGGCCAAACGCCAAAAGGCTGCCGAAGCCGAAATGCTTGCCTCTGGCAACCTTGAAGCCCTCCAGCCCAAGATTCCCCTGCAGCAACAGTCGATTAACATCCAAGGCGAAGAGAATGGCGATCTTGCTGATAACCTCGCTGCGGCCGAGAAGCGCCAGGAGCTCAAACTGGCCATGCGCAAGGAGAGAAAGGCGAAGATTAAGGAGTCCAACTACCTCAAGTCTATGTAAAGGAAGCGGACGAAGTCTCTCAGCCTTTCGTGGGCTCTGTGTATAATATCATATTGGCAATTTATGCTATGCCTAGCTGTAAAGTAGATAAAACATTGGCACATACATTCGTGTTTCATTGGCAGTCAACCAAGACATGTCTTCCAGCTTCACATAGCTTGTTTTCAATACATTTAATGTACAACAATGCAAGTTAAATTAGCTATAAACTAGAAAGCGCTCAAATCTAACGGGACACTGCTTCCCCTGCCTGCTCTGTATCTCCTGCTGCCCCCTGTAAATCCTCTTGGCTTCGGAAGCTGGCTATCATCCTTGAAGTGCCATCTCGAATCGCTAATAAGGATGCGACCACCACCTCCGATGCTTGGGCTCGGTGAGTGGAATGAGGTTTGTGAGTTCGGAGTAGGGCTTGGCGATGGCGACCCGTTCGTAGAAAGGGTGTAAGAGCTGGGATCGAGCATAGATTGTCGGAGTGACGAGCCACGGCTGCGAGATTGAGGAGGAGGAGGTGGCGGAGGCGAGAGTGTAGACGGTGGTGACGGAGCAGCGCCAGGAGGAGGTGGCGGAGGAGGTGGAGGCGCTGTCGTAGGTGATGATCGGCCGGAAGGTCGGTTCACAGCTGCTGCAATCGAGGGCGCCGCGCTAGCAGGCGGAGGCGGAGGAGGTGGAGGTTGTAATCGAGGAGCAGCAGCTGGTAGAGGGGGCGCGCTCGACGGTGGCGGAGGGGGAGGTGCGCCGGGAGCAGATGCTGCTGGACGAGGCGGCGGAGGTGCTGGTGCTCCTAATGACGGTGGCGGCGGCGGCGGCGGAGCGGCAGCTGATGGGAGCGTCGGTTTCAATGCTGGCTTTCGAGAAGTTGGCAACGCGGGCGGCTTCTTTCCTATAGGAGGCGGCGGTCCCCTCCCACTCGTCTTCCTCAACCCACCAGGACCAGGCACTGGCAAAGAGGGTCGTCCGGGGATCGCGGGAGCACCACCAGATGGCGGAGGAGGTGCAGAAGCGGGTGGCCTAACAGGCGGCCTAGGTACTGAGAATTTCGACTCGCCAGGATCGGATAAGTGAGCGTCTGAATCTCGCCCGGTATCCACGCCGCCGCCTCTCTTCTTCAGCTTGGGCATACCACCTGCGAACAAGCCGCCGAGCTGGGGCGCTGCCGACTCCAGACCAGCTGAGACGGCTCCAGCACCCTGATCACTGTTGCTCCTTGCGCGGTTTCCAGGGACAGGAGGCGCCAGGCCTGGCACAGGCGGCGCACCTCCCACGGGAGGTCCAGATGAGGATGCGCCGCCGCCGCTGACCAGAGGGGCAGACCGGTCGTTCGTAACGGCCTTTTTGAGAGCCCTGCCCTTGTTGATATCGGCGAGAAGAGCACCCTAAGACAGTTCATTAGCAAAAGTACTCAGAGACAGCCCGATAATTGTCCTTTTAACTTACTCGACCTGGCGGAGGACGTCCTGGGAGGCCGCCTGGTGCACCTCCCGGAGGAGGAGGTGGAGGTGGAGGAGGACCGCCAGCACCCGGAGGCGGAGGCGGGGGCGGCGGAGGAGGCGGCCCCGGCATTATATCTCGAGAAGCTGTGTTGAAACCGTTCTATTCCAGCGTGGACGCGGTCGTTCGAGGCAAGCTGTGGCGCTGGTTGGGGTTGACGGGACAGTTATCCTTTGGCGAGGCGAGGAGGGACTGCTGGGCGCTGGTGACAGGGTCGCAAGTTATTGGGCTATATTGCGAGCGAAACTTATATCCGCCGACCGACTCAATCGGCTATCAATGTGGGAAGTAGGAAGCTGAATCCGATGTACAGCTGTCTCGCGTGAGATACTTAGTTTCGTCATCGGGGTGACGCTGGGCCGCGCAAGAGCAGCCCAAAGGTTAGACGCAGTGGCTTGGCTGTTTGCCCCACCTCAACTGGTACTTTTATGGCTGCCTTGAGCACCAGCCCTTGACGCATGGTCTTGTAAATGCCAAATCTACAAAGACCTTTCTTGCATGTTGAACTAACTAATTGGATTCAAGTCTTGATTCTGGATGTTTTGACAAATTAGAGCACCAAGCAGGCTGTTTGATTGAGAATGCTCGGATTAGCTGGCATGCACTGTAGAGGGGCTCTCCATGCACTAAGCATCCAATCACAGCGCTAATAATTTCTTCGCATTTTCATCACCACCAAGGGTCTGGTCACCTCCTTGCCAACCACAGCATCACAGGGATTCGCACCTGTCTCTGCAAGCAAAGGTGCCGTGGGAACCGAGATCAGAACGATATACCAGCACTCAAGTGCTACCAACCTCCTCGACACGACCACAATGCGCCCAGCGTCGACCCGCGCAGTAAGCGGCTTCGTCTGCCAGTCCTGCGCCGTGCTTCCGCGTTCGACGGGTGCTTCGGTGCAGCTCCTCAGCCGGCCATTCATCTTCACAAGCAGCCGAAATGTGAAGAGGTTACCGAATTGGTCGAAAACCGGTGCCCGCTGGGCCAGCAGCAGTGCCGCCGCCGCATCGCAAGATGCAGGCATCAACCAGAGAGACAACGCGCCCGCTCCCGGCACCAAGCTGCAGCGCATCACAGACCCGACCGAGCTCGCCGCCCTCGCTGAAGACAGCAGCAAACAGTTCCTCTCCGGGGAAGGCATCCCCGCGAACGAGCTGACCACGGCGGCGCTGGAATCGTGCCTGCGCGCGGCGACGGCGATCCACCCGCAGCTGAAGCGCGCCGAGTCGCAGACCAAGGCCTCGGCCTCACGACTGGCTTCGCTCAACGGCGAGCGAACAGGCTCAAAGTTGCCCATCGACGCTCGCATAGCCGAATCGACGAACCGCATCTCCTACGCCTCCTGGAACATCATCAGCAGCCCCAATGTGGAAATGACACCCGAGTCCCTCGAAACATACGTCCGCATCCAGAACCAGCTCGGCCGCGCAGAGTCGCTGCCGGCCGTCTTTGAGCTCTACGCGAAGAAGAGCAAGCCGACTGTCAAGAACGGTGCCATTGAGTACGTGCGCACGAACCCGAACGCTGCCTCGCGCGCAATCGAGACGCCCGTGGTCAACATGGCTCTTCAGACCGCCATTGACTCGAAGAACCTCGATGCTTCGCTGGGTATTATCGAAGCCGGCTTCTGCGTCCCTGCTTTCAAGCGAGCAAAGCTCATCAAACACGGTACCGCGCCTGCTCTCGGCCTCATGGCGCTACCCTTTGGCATCGTCGGCCTGTCCACTGCGTACGCTTCCTACTGGCAAAACACAATGGATGTGACGACAGCCACGGCTATCGGCGCCGCTGGTATCTCTGGCTATCTGTTTGTGGTCGGCTCGCTGGGCATGATTGCCAAGCTCAGTTACAAGGATCAGATGAAGCGCGTTACATGGACACCTGGTACGCCGCTCCGCTATCGTTGGATGCGCGAGGAGGAGCGTGCTGCGCTCGACCAGGTGGCCCTTGCTTGGGGTTTCAAGGAGCCCTGGAGACATGGTGAAGAGACGGGCCCGGAATGGGAGGGTCTGCGGGAGTACATGGGCTACCGACAAATGCTGCTCGACCGCGTCGAGTTCATGGATGGCATGAGCTAGTTGATACCTCGCGGCGTCTCATTATGAACCTTTTATATGTACTACTATACTCCTGTATATTTTCTGGCTTGCGGATAAGATAGACGCTCAAGTTATCATCACATTTGTATTTGTATCACAGATATATAACCAATTAACCATTTTTACTATGTGGCATGTATATACTGCAGCTGTAGCTGTGTTTGGGTAAAGAGTGTCGTGGTATCGTCCATACATTAACGCCGTAAGCCATTTCGTCGCCTCTCAATTCCTAGGAGTTAACACTCAGTCCCCCGCCCCAAATTCCATACGCCGACTAGCACGCGAAATGCGAGGCTAGGATGAAGTAAATAGTGAAAACAGTAAGATGTAGAAACGAACCATCCGCAGATTATGAATCCGCACAAAATTTCCGCTTTGGCGAGATTCTTTTTGGGGCATTTTGATATCTGGCCTCTACATTTGCTGTTCGAGCCGTTAGACAGCATACACACGAGTGGTGTTGCGTCCCTTTTCAGCCTTGGAGTCTTCGCTCTCATAAAACACCTCATATTGGGTGGTCTTGCGGATGATGCCGTCATGGTCTTCCTGGATGTAGGCCTTTTGATAAGGCGCAAGGATGAACTCCTCGCTCGTCTCCTCGTGATGATGAATGGCACTGTGGTTGGCGCCCTCTGCCTTGTTTGGGCCGGTGTAGGGTGCCCACTCGCCGTTGAGGGAGCGCAGGCGGCGATGGCCAATGGTCATTGTGGGATCGGAGGAGCCGGAGGAGTGGGAATTCTTGGGGGTGGAGGACATGGTCATGGAGCCAAAGAGACCGGGGAGCATCCAGGCGAGGACCATGCGGCACATGGGCAGGCAAGCGCAGATGATGGCGACGTTGATTTCGATCATGGTCCAGAGAGTAGAGGCAATGTCGTCTGATGACTTGCGTTAGTGTTATAGAGAATGGATATTGGTTGGAGCTACTCACAGGTAACATCGGGAGAGGTGATGGAGAAGTTGAGAGTGGTAGCGCGTAGGATCGAGGTAACAGTAACGCTGTAAGCATGGACTGTTAGCATCTTTCTTTTTCATGAAGCAGAACGTTATACTTACAAACCACCGAGAGCAAAAACAAGCATCAAAGCACGCTTCTGGTTAACAGGAAGCTTGCTAGCCCAGATAGGCTGCATTGGTAGGCTGAGGATCAAGATATCCGTAGCAATGGCGAAGCCAGCATTGGCATACCAGTTCTTGATCATGCTAATGCAAGTTCCGTGCAGCGACTTGTCCCAAGCCATAGCAACAGGAGTACATTGCCAGATGGAAGAAGCAGTGGTGGCAACACAGTAGGCAAGGACAATGCAGATCAGACCGTTGCAGCTATAGCGGAACCATTTCTGGACAAAGATGCGACGGTAGAGCAGAAGGATAGAGGTCTTGGTCAGGTTGATGGTCGTCTTGTAAAAGATTTGTGCAATGTAGAACATCTAGGGCATGTTAGTAGCAAGTCCCCGAGTCAAGAATATAAATCCACATACCTGGAGAGCCTTGAGCTTGTTGGCCTTGGGCAGGGTCTTGATGTGTTTTCCGAAGCCGGCATCCACCGACACCATCATGAAGATCATGACGGCCAAAGTGAATAACTGCCAAAACGGATTAGAAAGATTGGAGCTGTCAGCAATGATCTTGAATGCTCACATAGGAAAGAATGATTGTAAAGTCATCCCAGCCGAGTCCAGTTCTTCTCGAAACACGGTTGTATATCCGAATGAACAGGAAGATTGGTGTGACTGCAAAGAAGACGATGCACGGAATGCGCACATAGTCGGCATGGCTTGCCGCCGCCTGACTTTCGAAAACAGTCATTGTGACAGACTAAAACGAGTGAGACTCGCAGCGTTGTCTTGGTGAGATGGGGAAGAGTTAAACAAGGTTGATGAGTATATACAAGTCGCAATGTCTAAGATAGGAAACAACCTTGGGATGATAGAACCGGGGAGGGGATCTTATAATAAACTCGAGCCAGAATGTCTCCAGCAGAAAAGCGTAAATATATGCAGAACGAGGAGGATGGGCGAACGCATTGAGCAGCGGTGGTGCATGGTCCTGGTCGACACACTCAAGCATGGGCCACACACCACCACATCACCCCGCTCGCGCAAAAAAGTGATCGAGCCGGGCGATGGCGAGAACAGGATCAATGGCCCATTTCACCCTCTCGTTTGAGCGCCATGCCATGCAAGGCACGCATTAGGCTACGCTAGTTTGTTAGAGCAGCGCTCTGTGCGGTGGTCGTGTGAAGCAATTCGTGCCCACCTCCAAGATGTCGTGCGTCTTTTCCCGTTTCATAAACTCGCATAGAGCCGGATAGTGCTAAAAAGAGATGAAGACAATCTATTGCAGACTTGCGCCACGCCGTCGATCTTTGCAGAGTTAAGCGGCGAGTTGAGCTGAACAAAGGTTCGCTGCCTGTTTGGGTAGGTGGTTTATACAGACCCCAGCTATCTTATTAGTCCTCGACCTTGCTATTGCAATTTTATAGGCACAAAAGAACCGTTACGATTGCCATTGGTAATATGTGATGTGAATAAGAACATAGGCTCGATACGAAGGTAAGCCGGGCGAGTATCCCTCTCGGTTTGTTTCGAGACGCTGCCCTATGCAGCAGCGTGGCGTAGTTGGGGCAGTTTGACCGCCTGCATGTTTCGGCTGCAGCAAGCTAGACGGCGATGGTGTCAGGCTACGATGTGTAAGTCGCGCACTAGAAATGGCCAAAACGACGCTGTATGCGGCCTCACGAGACTAATCCTGCAAGAATACCGAGTAAAACCCATATTCTTCGGTGCAAAGGTCCGTGCCACTCGACTCTCGCGAACGCTCTCCGCATTTTGCCACATGGAGCGTGCATGTTATTGAGTACGAGCCGTCAACATTCTGCACTAGACGCTAGTGGTTGGTTCAGATGCCGAATACAACCTGACCTGTGAGAACTCTGGCTGAGTCTGATTGTTCTGTTTTTAGCTTGACTGGGAACACTCTCATTTGTTGACCTCTAAGTAAGAAGGGCGCTGACAGGGCTGTCCCAGTCAAGATGGATGCGGCACGGGTAGCTGAAGCGTAAGGGCCCGCCAAAGCTCCAAGAGGCGTTGTGAAAGGTGCGCTGGATTGGCCAGGTTCATGCGCTAGAGGCTGCGAATATATTAGTGGCGGCGGCGCATTCAGAGTGGCAACTGCTAGAATCTCAAGTTTCTAAGAGTACAGTGCCGGGTTGTTGGCAGCCGAAAGAAGCGTGAAGCCTCTCGATACCCGGCCGACGAGCCTTATCGGGTGATTCTTTGGCCGAGAAAGCAGGATGAAGAAGCACAAAGCAGAGCAATGGTGCGGCAGCTAGCAGCAAGCCGTGGCGGTGGCGGTGAGCGCTGACTGGTGGGAATGCGGCCATGTCGAAGGTGCGCCGACCAGAGATGCGCGAGAAATCAAGCCCCGTTCTGCGCCGTTGGATTCGTGGCGGATGGTGGGCTAGCCGAGAGCTGCCAGAGTCCACAGGACCACGAAGTCGAACAGATGGGATGATGCCGTAGCCTTGCCCCCTCCAGTGGCTCTGTACCATATCAAGGTATATCCATGAGAACGCGCTGCGATGGAGACGAATAATTTAGTGTGTAGACGGCGCGGCCAGCCAACTCAACGTGACAATGTTCTGCGCAATGAGCGCAAAAGGGCCGGTTTCAGCCAAGCTATTGCAATAGCTAATGCGCTTCACGGACCAGCTTCTCTGCGGTGTTGGCAGTCGAAGACAATCCTGCCCCAACACGGAGTGCATTAGCTTCTAGCCGCTAGGCGTGCCAAATGGGGCAGGTAGAGTGGTAGGGCACCACGAACCCCGTGGGTTGCAGACTCGAGAGGGGAAAGCTCGCCAATGCCACGACAGGCGGACGAGTCGCCAAATCCGGGAAGAATTGATGCAGAGCATTTCGGAGGACCGTCATGTGGATGTTGTGGCTGCGGCGCAGTGCAACTGGACTAGGGATGCATGCTGGGTGCAACAAAGACCCTGGCAAAGGGGTCGGGTCTGGTTGGTGTGGCCATCGTTCATGGGATAAAGAGTGATAGAGGGAGGCTGGGAGAATCTAGAATTGCACCGAAGACGAAAGGGCCATTATGTGAACCGATTGCAAGTGAATGTGTAGAAGCAATGGCCATGTTGTGTTGAGGAGACAGCAAGATGTCTGTGTGTCTTTGTCAGCCCACCAGCTGCCAGCTGCCAGCTGCGACCGCACAGGCTCAGACTGGATGATTTTCATGCGACCGTTTGTCAATTTGCATCTTGCATCAACAATCAAGATTACCTTTTCTTCTTTTCATCAATTCTCGTTTGCATTACGGCTCGGAAATCAATTCAATGCGGTCCAACATCCCGCCGATGCCGTTATCTCTCGCTAAACATGCTGGTACCCCGTCCAGACGGATTTAACACCAGCCACCCTCGCCTGCGCGAGACAGGCCTTGGCAGCACAGGCCACCCACCAAGCAAATAGAGCAATTAGTCGGGGCCGAATTCTCGCCGCCGCACAAATCACCATTCCTGTCGGCATGAATACCCGGTTGCCCCCCGCCGGAGACAGCTTCTAAGAACCATTCAAGGTAGCATGCGAATACTCGGCCATGCTATACCTACGGACGGCGGCTCTATCATATGCGTCTTCGTCCAGTGTTAGTTTTACCAGTGGCCTTGACTTATGCGCTCGCTCGGAATCGCCAAGCAGCCTCGATTGGCCTAGTGGCCCGAATCCCGCTGTCACTGCCCGTCAGTACCAGCAAACAGTGATGTGATTCTGGGGCTCGCTAGCGGTCGTCTCCAGCGTGGTGCGGAGCAAGATACCTAGCAAGCCCGCCGCTAACAGAGTCTATTGTTGCTATGCGTGGTAGGTTGGGTCAAGAGACTATTTGATCCTCAAACTCTCAACAGGGCAGAGCATAGGTACCACCACCAGTCTTTGTAATCCAATGTGCTCATCTTGCGTAAAGACAGCGCCGCCTCCTCGTGGCAGCCACCGATGCCCCTGAGGCGAATGGCGGAGGTTGGTTGGCCCGGTTCTGGGCGAGTTGCAGTGCTAACCCTGCGGCACATGGCGAGCTACGACGGTTCGAGCTACTCTTGCTCCTTCACCTGCTACATATGGCGCCGGTTCGTAAAATTATTAGGCGGTTCTCTCCACCTCCTTGCATCCGTTTCTGCACCTAGCACAAAGTCGACTCCACCGTATATTCCCTGCGAATAACCAGCCCGGTTCACTACTTCTATTCAGGGCACCTGCATGCATCTTGGCACCCACGTTGCATGTGTCTTTCCCGTTGAGAAATCTGCTCTTGTCCTGTCCCGCGTCTGATTAAAAACCTCGTGCCGCCGGCCTCAAAATCGCAAGGCTTCTTACATCAAGCATCAAGCACAGCTCTGTCAATCGTCTTGTGTTGTCCAGCACCTTGCATCCTTGCCGTGTTGCTTCTTCCCAGCCGTCAACAAGTTCGCATACGCGACCTTACAACTACCATGCGTTTCTCTCTTGCCGGCCTTGTGGCCTCTGGTCTTCTTTGCGCCGGCCTCGTCTCGGCGCAGACCAACGGCTCTATTGATAACGGCCCCTTTGACGAGCAACTCAACGGCTCCAACTTTACCTACCCGCATCCCGTCAAACTCTTCCGCTTCCACAACCAGCTCCAGGATCTGGAAATGGCCTTTATGGACATCCCACCTTCGTGCGCACCCAACGGCAAAACCGCTGTCGTTCTTCACGGCAAGAACTTTTGTGGTCCTACCTGGGGTCAAACGATTGATGTCCTGACTGGCATGGGCTACCGCGTCATCGCCCCGGATCAGGTTGGCTTCTGCAAGAGCAGCAAGCCTACGAGCTACCAGTTCAGCACCAACCAGCTTGCCAAAAACACGCAAGCTCTCCTCACGACTCTGGGAATCAAGAAGATTACTCTGATTGGTCACTCTCTTGGCGGCATGCTCTCGATCCGATTCGGTTTGCAATACCCCGACATGATTGAGAAACTTGTTCTCGTGGACCCGGTCGGCCTTGAAGATTACGTCCAGAAGGGTGTGCCTTACATTGCAATTGACGACAGCTACAAGTCGGAGGGTGCTCAGACCTACCAGTCCATCAAGGGCTACGAGCAAGAGGTCTACTATGTCGGCCAGTGGAAGAGCTCCTACGACACCTGGGTCAACATGCTTGTCAACATCTATAACGGCCCCAAGCGCGAGCAGTTCATCACGAACCAGGCTCAGATTGTCGACATGGTTTTGACCTCGCCGGTGGCTCACTATTTTGGTGATCTTACTCCCGAAACCCTCCTCATTGTCGGCGACAAGGACAAGACCGCCATTGGATCGCAGTGGAGCCCTCCGGATGTCCAGGCCAAGCTCGGCCACTTTGACGTGCTTGGACCTCAGGTCGCTTCTCAGCTTCCCAACGGCCAGTTGTACCGATTCAAGGATCTTGGCCACGCTCCTCAGCTGTCTGACCCTTCTGACTTCCACGCTGTCGTGGTCAAATTCCTGTGGTCATAATGGCCGTGCATGAGATGATGAATGAACGTTTTCTAGTATATATGTTGTTGTATAGTCCATAGTCTGCTTGCATTATTATTTGGGCATGTTATGCGTAATGACGCAGTAAAGTTGCATATAGATACAGGCATGCCAATACAACCAGTCACTTTACAAGTTTCCAAGTAAACCTTATTCATACTCGTTGCCACATGCTAGTTCGGTCTTGTTGCTTTCTGATTTCTCGTTCCCGATACATACAGGTCAAGTGTACCGTGAGTCCGTTCAGAACCAATACATCTCTTTAATGTCGAAGTGCCTCTTTTATATGCGTTTGCGAGCTAGAAGCTAACTAATGCCTTGGAGCGTTCTTGTTTGATCTTGTTGTATTTACTTTATTTACTTTATATACGTCATTTAACGTTACACAGGATATACTGAAGCAGCACCACTTAGTCGCTACCGCTATAGGCGCAGTCGACCTCGCCGCTGTTGGTAGTGCGGCAGTCGGTGAGCACCTCGCCGTTGATCTCAACGTTGACAATGTTGCCGCCGGCGGCGGTGGTGCTGCGGGGACCGGAGGCGTGGGTGTCGTAGAAATCCCACTCGCCAAAGTTGGCAAAGGACTGAGAGTCACCGCCGTACTCGAGAATCCACTCGGCGTCCTCGAGGCAGAGGGACTCGCGCATGTTACGGTAGGGGGTGGTGATCTTCTTGCCAGTGGTCAGGTTCTCGAGGGTCGAGGTGCCCGAGTTGCGCGAGGTGGCGTTGACGGACATGCGAATCTCGTCGCCGCCCTTGACAGGGAACTTGGCGTCGTAGTAGACGGGAGCCTCGGGCCACCACTCGTACCAGGCGCGGACGGTGCCGTCACCGTGGGCCTGGACACCGGTCTGGAGGATGGCGGAGTCACAGCGGTAACCTGTGATTTCCAATGGGTTAGCGTGCTGCCTGCGTTGAGAGAGAAAGGTTGGGGGAAGAGTATTCGAGGACTAACCGTCAATGCCGACCCAAGCAGCGGTACCGGCGTACTGGGCCTGGCCGGAGATGTGAGGAATCTTGGTGGTTCCGGAGACGGCGGTCCAGCCGTTGCCCTCCTGAACGGCACCGCCCCAGGGGGACTGGACTTGAGCCTGGCTGGCACGGACGGCAAAAGGACCACCGACGGAAGGGATCTTGGCGTCCGGGTGGGGAGCGGCGAGGACGCCCGCAGCAGAGAGAACGGCGGCAGCAGCGACGGTCTTCATCTTGATGTGATGTGTGTGAGAATGAGGTATAAGAGAGATGGCTTGAATAGGAAGATCGATGTAGTAGAGGGAGGCGGCAAATCGGATATATTTATACAAAATCATCCATCTAGCGTCAAAGTACGTCGGAGCATTGTTATCGCTTGCAACTTTGCCCCGTGCCTGTTGATCTGCCGGACGCATGGACTCGCGTTGCCATTCGAATAAAAGCCTGACGCTGCGCGGCCTGCCCAAATGGACCTAGAGCAGGCATTGGCTGCTGGATAGTGCATGTGCAATGCATGCACCCCAGAGTCACAGTCCTTCCTTGTTCAAGATGGTGCTTATCATGTTGCTACCGGACTTTACGTAAAGGAGGTGACGCCGATCGCTGACGATGCCCAGCCACCTGCCCGGAGCGGAAGGTCTGTACACGATTCCCCAAGGCCGTAGCGTCGCGACGTCGCCCACACACGCCCGGTCCCGCAGTCTGCCTAGTCCTTTGGTGCTGTTGCCATGACTCTTTTTCAATACCCCCGCGATTTATTATGGGAATCCGGGGCATTATGCGTCGGCCATGGCAGCCCTGCCAGATTTGCCAAGAGGTTTCGGCATCGTGGTCTAAAAAAAGGCGACGCAGCCTGTCAACATGCGGAGTCAAAATGTTAGTCACGTCGATTTGCCTCGGAGGTATTCTGGGGTTGCAACGGGCTGCATCTTGCGCAGAACAACGTTGCACCTCCGAATCAGTTGCTTGCCATTGCCAGCGTGGCTATGATTATTCACCGACAATACCCTTTCTTCAAAGGATCGACCCATTTCTTCAATTTGGACGCTGAAATAGGAACCCGCTTTGTCAAATCAAAAGTCAATTTTACGTTTCCTGCAAAGCGGCAATTGATATGCGGGGATCTACACAGTTGCCACTTTGGGACATTGGCTGGTGGAGGGGCGGGGTTATTCCGTCCCATTGACAACGGGACAGCAAGCAAACAGCCGCTGCGGAACTGTCGTTCGAATAATTGCGATAGTTTCGGTTGGCTTTGGCTCTTATCCTCGTTGGCTCAGTTGGCCCCATGTATTACGTTTCCCGTCACCGGCCACCCCGTTTGGAAAACCGTTTAGGGAAGCTCGCGGGAACCTGGATGCTCTGGATCAACTGTGTTGCTAAGTAGCGTGCCCCAAGTATGGGGACGGACGACAAAGAAGCTTACAGGAAGGAACTGGATGGTTGAGAGGGTGAGAGGCTGATGCCAAGGAAACATGTCGATTTGTGGCGCGTACACGATCTTTGGCCCGCCATAGACCAAGCCCAGTCCCGCCGGTAGTCGCACGGCAGTGGCCGGCTCGGCGCGGGGCTGTGACAAGGCAAAACCGTCGGGCAAAAAAGGCTGGGCCGGATCAATGATTTGAGAAAAAAAGAAAAAAAAAAAGGCGCTGAAGTTGTTACAGTACAGGTCAGATAATTGGAACGACATGTACCGTTTGAATGAATCGCATAGCACGTTCTGTGGAATGTAGAGGGTTGTAGTATAGAGGAGCAACGCGATGCTACCACCACCATGGAGCGGAATCTGTAACACAGCGGCTTGTACCCGCAGTGGTTAGACGCACTTGTATCTTTGTTTTCCCCATGTTGTTTTAGTATCCTGCGCTAGTGAAACCTATCGGTACTGCGGATGTACTGCTGATGCTCTGTGAACGCAGGCGACAGCTGCAAACAAAGAGCCCGAGTCAAAGACAAAGGAAAAGAAATGAGGGAAATTACTACAAAGAACCAGAAAACATAACCTGGAGTGGATATTATTCGAATGCATACGAAAGTGGGTTTAAGTGAAAGAAGTTGATCTACCTTGAAATTCTCACCAAAGGCGAGAAACAAAGGCAACAAAGACCATCTCTCTCTCAACAATGAAGCTGGACCTTGGAAGTGCCCTGGCCAATCTCCCTCTAAAACATGAGTAAAATCAACTCTTTAATCACCCTTTTAGAAGCAGAGGTCCCATTTACAAATAGCAACGTAAATCTGAAAATAACAAACATACCATAAACCCAGCAGGAGATCATCATGCCCATCCTCGCTCCGCGGTCGCGGCTCCACGCCTCCTTCCAAACCCTCCTCTGCGTCGCCCTCTTCTATCTTTGGCCGGCGCTGCTCCGCCCATCATGGTACGTTCTCTTGCTCCCACTCGCCGTGTTCCTCGCCGCCGGCGTCGTCGTCGTTGGCGGCCGCGTCTTGGCGTCGACGTCTGCTGTGGTGCACTCCGGTGTTGGTCACTTGATGGTGCGCATGCGACGGAGGATCGTCGACGTTTTGCAGCGGGCAACGCGTCCATGGGAGATTGCCAAATTACACCACAGACACACACCTAATCAACAAACGCGGCTCATCCGGTCCTTATTACAACACGTCGCACACGCCGCCTGCTTCGCCTGGCCGTGTGTGAGCCACTGTCTGCGCCGGCTCGCCACCCAACTCCTCCTGTTGTGCACGTCTACTCTACAGCATCACAAGCACCTTTTTCATCCAGTCCGTTTTCGGCATCCACTGTCGCATGCGGCGGAAGTCTTTGTTGCGACGGTCAGGAGCAGCTGGCGGCGGGTCGTCTGGCTGTGTCTCTGTGTGCTGCACTTTCTCACATTCACTTTGGGCCTCACAGTCATATTCCCGTGCCTGTGCGCGTACGGACTCGTGGTATCATTCATTCATTTAATACTTTGTCATGGCGCGAGCAATCTCGCCCGCAGCACCGTGCCCTACCTCGGACGGTAAATCTATGTGACGGGTGGCGTTGCGACCCTCTAACAAAAAACTTCCATAGTGGTATCACCAGCTGTTAACCGTTATTTACGTATAGACAATATACAAAAACTCATCCAAAAATATACATGTATCCTGTGCCACGTAGCTTAACCCGCCACGCGCCTGACCCAAAGAGTGGTTGGCTCATACATGGCCTCCTTGTTTTGCCGCTTGTAAGCGCGGTGCAGCATGAGACCTAGTTCGTGCTCTTCGCGCTGAACCTCTGCTAGCTCAGCTCGGAGAACGTCCACCTTTTTGCGTTCCATTTCGCGCTTGCGTTGCACCTGCTCGCTGGCGAGGAGGTTGTCTATGGGAATGAGTTCCGTCATTTGCTTGACGCAGCGGTTGATGTTGAGACGTCGGTTGGCCAAACCCTCTAGCTGTGCGCTGAGATGGGCCACGCGGTCGCCAGCAGTCACCTCCGGCGGTGCGGGCGGCAACGGCTTGCTGATGGATGACAGTGAGGATCGACGTGGCCTTGCAGCAGCGCCATCCGAGCCAGATCCGGTGGATTTATGAGCTGTTTGGTCGGATGCAGCGGAATCAGGTCGAGGATCTAGGGCGCTTCGCGTGGAAAATGGAGCTTCGGAAAACGACCGCCCGTGTTCATTCTTATAAACCGGCGCACCGCGCGCAGAGGTTGAAGGAGTAGGCGATTCCATGCTAATCGCGGGCGAATTTTCGATGGATGTCAAGTTTGGTGTGCCCACGGTAGTGGTGGCGTAGGTAGTAATGCTGAATCGTGAGCCGGGCTGCGTCCAGGCCGCTTGTGCATTCTGAGGGGCACTAGGGCTATCGGGAGTCGGGGGTTTCGGGATGTCTTCCTCGCCAACAGGACTGGAAGCTAGAGGGTGCGCGTGGTTGCTGCTGCGGTCGAGATGGGCGCCGGGTGGTGGCTTGCGTTTGATGGTGATGTTTTGGCCTGGTGAATCATGTGGCTGGGGCGATGACGATGACATTTTGTATTGATCCTGATAAGGGGGAGAAGGATATGAATTTTGACCTTGGTTACCATCGAGGGTGTATTGAGCTCGAGGTGTCTGCATAGCAAGACTGTTGGCCTTTTTATGCGTTCTGGACGATAGGAGCTTGCGCATAGCCGCACCAGGCCCGCTTGTTCCATCCACGCGCGGACTTCCGATGTGTGACAGTCTCGCGCGGAAGTGGCTCTCGCTCTTGCCAGCGCTTCGGTTGTCACCTTTGGGGGCAATAGACAGAGGTGCCACGTTTAGGTCATCTCGCATGGGGTTGATTTGCGGTTCACGACCGCTGGCGCCGTGCCACGGAGGTCTGGTGTCCGCCGGTGCGGCGCGTCTATTCGCCTGGTTTGAGCGCTGCCCAAATGATGAATCTCTCCCGGGAATTGGTCGCTGCTGCTGTCCAAGGTGTTGCTGAGGCTGAGGGCGCCAATCCACATTCTCGTCGCTGACGGGCTTTCTTTGGGACGATGGCTGGCGATATGAGGGAGCTTGGTCGATGTTTGACATCCGCGCAGCGCTACGGCGCGGGGCAGCGGGTAGGTCAGGGCGGGCGACGGGAATTTGGCTGTAGCGCGGAGGATCAACGGGAGGAGTGAAATCCCGTCGATTTCCTTGGATTGCTTGGACAAACTCTTCGAGCGAGGCGTCTGAGTCCTCGTCGATGGGGGAGACGCTCCCCGTGTGCGAGCTGAGTGGCCATGTTAGTGGTGCTCGGACCCGCGATGCCGCGTGCTCGTTTCTGTACTCACGCTGTGCGCCAGGCTTTCATTTCTGGGGAGCTGGGCGGCGAGACGGGCTCGAGAGCCAGCGGCTGGTTCGCCATGTTGAGAACGGCGGCGCCGTGGCGAATGGTGGTGGGCGAGGCGTCGTCGTCGGGATCGCTGTCGTCGGCGCTGTAGACGGAGGAAGAGCGAGTTGGCGCAAAGGCGGTTTGGTAGCGCAGCTGCTGGAGGCGTCGCGGGTTGCGAGGAGGAGGATGCAGATCAGGAGAGGAAGCAGAGCTGCTGGAATAATCGACGTGGGAGGTATATGAGCTGCGACAAAAAAGAGAAGCATGTTAGCGGAAGGTGGATGGTGCTAGTGAGACCAGGGTGCGCAGGCAGTGTGGCTGTGATGAGGAACGAGGCTCGCGTGGACCAGGCAGAAGACGGAAAGAGGCAGGGTTGGTGAATGTCGTTGGTGATGCTGACGGATAATTTCCGTAGATAAAAATAGATGGTGAAAACGGCCGTGAAGAATGAATGTGTGGTTGGAGATGGAAGTTGCCGTGCGCGAGCAGCAAACGGCGCCGTTGGTACGGTGGTGATGGCGTCACGCAAGTTGGCGCAGCGCAGCGCAAGGGGAACAAGACGAAGACGACTTACTCTTCTGGATAAAGAGACTGAGGAACAGTTTTTCCTCGGACGATGCGATATTTGTAAGTAACGTCTGTGGTGATGCCGAGGGCGCTGAGTGAATGATTGAGTTCTCGCTGGGAGCGCAGGTGTGAGGAGGAGAGCGAGTATGCCTTGTCGTCGTCGAGGCGTGAAAGCACAAGGCGCTGCTTATTATTAGCAGTGCGAGCTTGAGCATGAGCAACAGTGGCTTCGACTTGGCGATGGCGAGAGCTGAAGAGGGCCGTGGGTGCTGATAAAGGTGCTGAAGGCTGCTGCCCACCTGGCCCAGGCAGTCCAGGCAGTCCAGGCAGTCCAGGCACAGCAAGAGCCTCGTCTCCGCCTGGGCAGCGTCTGGAGCTGCGACGGTCCCACATTTTGAGCTGAAGCACTGCCGAAATAGCGGTGCTTTGCAGCTTTTAGTGGTTTTCCGAGGCGATTCAGCGGCCACAGGGGGGGTTCCTCCCCGCTAAATTGAACTGCCCGCAAGCGAATGCCACTTATTTTTAGCTGGGCACTTCTCAGATGACGCACGCAGGGGCACGCCACGCGACAAGACTCCTGCTTTGCGCCGCCTTCTTTGTTGGTGATTTTTGTCGATTTTTTGCCGTCTTGGGAGGAGGAAGCGGAGAAGGAATACGGCCTCGGTTGGAAACAAAACAGTCGGCCCGTGAGCGGGTTTCGGAGGCAAGTCTCTCTGGGGGTGGTCTGTTTGGCGAGATCACCACCGGTGGGATCAGATGCTGCGCCTGTTGAACAAAAGGGAATGGTAGTTGCTATGAATCTGCCTTCAACGGTGAGTCTGTAAGCCGAGGGCCGTGTGAGCGAAGTGCTTGGATATCGTCTTCGGTATTGAACCTTATAAGCAATGCTTACCTATATCAGACAGGCCACCAGCAACCAATCAAAGATCAATGAGATAGACAAAGGACGGCCTGCTCCCGCTGCAAAAGCACACATTCATATTCGTGGCAATCAGCTCATCTTTATCCTCCAGCGCTCTATTTGGGTTTAATTGCATACCGGCTCTCAAGCGCCCGCAAGACCTCCTTCATCTCCTCTTCCGCCTGGGCCGGGTTCCTGGGCCGCCCACTATCCCAAAACCCTGGGAATTCATTCCTCCGCCAAGATGCATTCAAAGATCAATACGCAGGGCTTGCACACAGACACATTGTATTGCCCTTTTCCCGTGTCTGATACAGGGGGGCTTGCGCCGGCCTTGCTCACCACCCTCCCCTTCTTGTGTCCTCTTTGCTCCGCTGCAGTCCCCCGGTGACAACGTCCGAGGGCGCTGGATATCCAACCATTGATCCGGGCCGTCACCGCCGTGGAGCAGAGTAAACTAATAAACTAGTTACAGCGTAGTGTGGTTCATGACTGGGGCCTGGGAGGGGGCGGGCGGTTGCAAGAGCGTTTCAGAGCCTCACTGGCGCGCCATCGACTGGCCAGGCTTTGCCTAAAAAAAAAACAAAGGACTGGGCGCCCACCCCAAAACGGAATGCAGGCTGACTAGCAATAGGTTCACACTCGACCGTCTCTTACCGAGATGCAATGTCACCATGGACTAGTTCGTGGCCTGTCTCTCTCATTTGGTTGATGAAACCTTCAAATCGCAAGCCACGCCGCCACGGCTCCCGTTCCGCTCGTTTGACTAACCTAGCCGCTGTGTGAAGCCCTGCATCGCTGACCAGTTGACTCCATCCCGCCTGCATGGGCTGAAGTCCATCGCGGTTTCATCCCTCTTGTTTTTGCATCGGGCTATTGTCTATTTGATTCAAAAATAGAAACCGCGTGATTCTCGAATCCATTTTCGAGACTAGGCTTGCTGCAGGTCAACTGTCCGGCGTTGGATCGATCGCAACACACGGGGAGCCGCCCGTGACCGGTCCCGCAGCATATGCGATTGTTGTTTCTGTTGATGACGGAGGGGTTGCCAAGCGATATCGAGTCCATCCGGTTTAGGCCTGTCTGATGGAGTTTTGAGTTTCAAAGACAGGTAGAGTGACATCGTCAAGGTAGACACGTTGTGCAGTTAGTGATGGATCTCAGAATCCGCTTGTCCATTTTAGCTTGATGTGTATCAGCGCTTGGCATGTTTAATGCCGCGCGAAACATCAGAGGGGATCCGCTGACGGTCGTTTTTGGTTACGACCGCAATTCTCAGCGATGTGCATGAACGTGAACTCTTGTAACCGTGCCATAGCTTCTCAACAGCACCAACTGGGCAAATGTGGAGTCACGACGGTCTGGATCGATTTCGCACACAGAGCAAGACAGCCGAGTTGCTACAGACATGCACAAGCGCAATATGACCCGTCGGCTCAAAGCCCTTGTCCAGAAGAAAGCGCCATTAACAGCCTTTTAAAAACAACTACAGGATTCTGCTGCCGGAATGAACGCATCGCGCAAGCGACAAAAAGTCGCATCGGCTTGTGAGCGCTGCCGGAAGCGTAAGCTGGGGGTGCGTATAACCCCGATCGCATGATCCTCGTGATGCCCCTCACGCATAAACGGATAGCTCAAAAAGCTGACACATTGGCAGTGTGACCGCGAGCGACCATGCCAGCTCTGCGTGCGCGCCGGCGCTGAGTGCGTGCCCAGAGACCCGGGCGCGCCCGACCAAGCCCCAGCAACAGCCAAACGGCCAGCGGCCGACACAGAACCCGCGCAGCAGCAAAATGTGAGGCCGGGAGGCACTTCCGCGGCAGAAGGCGCGGGTGGTGGCAGTTTGGTGCTGCCAGAGTCGAGCATCGTCGATTTGACTTCACTGGTTCGTTTGTCGCGCGAACAGCATTCACAGCGGGCTAATGTTGGTGTAGGTGCTATCGAAAATGAGCCTGGGCTCAGCAGTTGGCCAAGACACGTCTGCTTTGCCTGGAGGTAATAAAATCCTCAACTGGAATTCGCTGGGCCGTCAACACTGGAGACAAATTGTTGGTCTACAGTTGCCTGACGATGCCATTCTGGGCCAGTTTGTGGACAAGTTCTTTATTTCAGTAGACTGGTTCATGATGGTATGTACCCCAAAAAATTCCTACTAGTTTTCCATGTGCTAAAACTTTACGGCAGATGTTTGAAGAGTCTCTATTTCGCGAAAGATATTCGCGACTTCTCCAATCCAGCCACGTCGTCTACCACGAAGAAAACTTCCTCTGGCTCACCATGCTTGTGGTTGCCCTGGGCGCGCATTACACATCTCTCGCCCCGCACCCCAAAGAGTCTCAAGTTGAGCTGAAAAAGCTATCCGCAGACATAATGGGCCAGATAGAAGCTCGATTCCTGCAGTTCATGGGATGCGCGACACTGGAGGCAGTGCAGATTTCCATTCTGCTGGGAAGCTTCCTGCTGTTCAACGGACGACCCAACGTCGGCTTGGGAATATCGGCCGCTGGGGTCAAGATTGCGCAAGTCATCAATCTCCATCGCGAAAACCTCTGGCGTGACTGCTCCGAGGTCGAAAAAGAGGCGCGACGGCGCACGTGGTGGACTCTGGAAGTGTTTGACAAGTAAGGATTCGGCAGCATCACCTCGTCGCAAGCGGGAAACCTTCTAATACGGTGACAGGTATTGCGCAATTGCTTTCGGGAGACCTTGCATTGTGGACGACTCGGACTGCAACGTCGGCATGATATCACGAGTCAGACCTGACGCGCCGGGCGAGACTGCTGCCGACACTAATCTGCTGTTTCATCAGTGGAAGTTTCGATTATATCGAATCATGGGACAATTCCTCGGCCGCCGTCGGCAGATGAATCGAGTTTCTACAGTGCAGTCTATCCACGATGAGCTATCACAGTGGAGGAATCAGCTGCCGAACCAGCTGCGCATCGAGTCCTATACCGATATACAACCCGATGCGGAGCCGTCCACCCCGCAGATGCAAGCCATTGCGCTGCAGCTGACTTATGACAACTTGCAGATTATTCTACACCGCACCGTTGCATTTGGGCAGGGAAGTAAAATCCAGACTACTCCAGAAGGGCTGTTCTCGCTGCGCCATCTGGTCGACGCCGCTCTGCGAACGTCCAATCTGCACCGCTTCCCGAATGCGCTGCACGCGATGCGGCGCACACATGCCAATATGCACATCGGCATCACGCTCTTTACGGCGGGTATTGTGCTCTGCATCGTGTGTCTGTCGCAGCCGCTGTCGAGTACGAGCCAGCAGGCCAAGGGCGGCGTCATGCACATTATTCGAGCGTGCAAGGACTCTGCAAACCCGCAAAACGTTGGCTCCCGACAAAGTATTGCTGTTCTTGAGCGTCTTGTTGCCGTGGTGCTGCAGCATGAAAACCAACTCATCACAGGCAGTCCAGAAGCTACGCTTCCTGTTGATGAAGTCGTCGCACATACAGATCCTGTCAGCCAGAATGCCACTATGGCTGAGCCTGCTCCGTCCAGTAAGTATAATAGCGCGAGTAAATCGAAGAAGTTACTAATCTATACTCTAGTTCTTGCCGATAATAATCAGCCTGGGCTCGATATTTCCAATAACCAGGCCATCCCAGTTACGACAGCTACAGCATCGGACCTGGAGCAAGCACCGAGTACTTTGGACGGACTGGACTGGGATGGCAGCCTTTCTGTGCTCATGGACTCTGGTCTTGCCGACGCCAGTCAAATGTGGCTCTGGGCACAAAACGAGGACGAATACTCATTTGAATGATTATTTAATCATAATCAATTCTAATTTTACAGTAAACTCTGTCCTGCGAGGTCTTGGACCTGATGCATGGCAAAATCTAGGACAACTCCAGGACGCAGCTCCACTCTCCACAGTCCGTCTACATCAGGATCACGACCGTGATTTCTAAGATGCTGATTTTGAATCAACTCTGATGAGAAATACTGCCATTACCAAAAAGTATTAACAATGCACGATATTCATTCACCTTTGAAGGGCACCTTCCAATGCTGCCACAGCTCCGGCGGAAGCGACTCCGATGGAACGCAGCTCCGACGGAAGCTAAACCGGAAATGGCGCTACGATCAGGCCGAGCTGCAGCTACTGTGGCACCGATGAGAGCTCATAGCGGGGTCGCGACTGGGTCTGTTTAAGGTTTCGGTTGATCAGCGCCCAGCACCAGCGTGTTAGTGCCTCCCAGCGGCAGCTACCAAGTTTCGCCATCGCTATGTTATTAGCTCAAACGGAGCTCTCAGGGTGGCCAAGCATGGTCTCCGCTTCATTCGGCTGCAGCTGATAGAAGTTTGATTTCATAACGACTTCTCGACCCCTCCTTTCCCAAGGTATAAAGAGCTACCCCTCCTTGACCTCTCCCTCCTCCATCTTCCTACCCAGCTTCCATCCCAATTACACCAAGGACTTCTTCCCAGTGCTACATAAACAAAACACACAAATCAAAATGTCTCAAGATCGCGCGCCCGCACCCGACCAGGCCGAGTTCAACGCCTGGTTCCCCTCGCCCTATTCCCTGACGCAGTACGTGCCCCCCAAGACGGACTTTGACGGCGCCGACTACCCCAACGCCTACACGGGCGGCAAGTGGAAGATTCTCCTCATCGGCACCCAGGAGCGCTACCTCAAGATGGCCGACGGCAAGTTCTTCTCCACGGGCAACCACCCGGTCGAGCTGCTGCTGCCGCTGCTGCACCTCGACGCCGCGGGCTTCGACGTCGACATTGCCACGCTCTCCGGCGACCCCGTCAAGTTTGAGGTCTGGGCGTTCCCGCAGGAAGACGAGGCCGTGAAGAAGATTTACAAGAAATACGAGAACAAGCTCCGCTCGCCGCTCAACCTCGAGCAGCTCTGGTCCAAGGACGGCGGCAACGGATTCTCCAAGGATACCCCGTACCTGGGCGTCTTCATCCCCGGCGGCCACGGCGTGCTCAACGACGTGCCCTTCAGCAAGCTCGTCGGCGATGTGCTGCGCTGGGCGCACGCCAACGATCGCTACTATATCACGCTGTGCCACGGCCCCGCGAGCATGCTGGCCGCGGACGTGGGCAAGCCCGCCGGCAGCAAGTACATCTACGACGGCTACGAGATTGTCGTGTTCCCGGACAGCCTCGACAAGGGCACCAACATTGACATTGGCTACATCCCGGGCAAGATGGAGTGGCTCGTCGGCGAGTCCCTGCAGAAGCTCGGCGTCAAGGTGGTCAATGATAAAATGACTGGCCAGGTCCACCGTGACCGTCTGCTGCTGACGGGTGACTCGCCGCTGGCGTCCAACAACTTGGGAAAGCTGGCTGCGAAGACGCTCCTCGAGGACGTTGCCAAGCGTGGTTAAATTTCTGACGGAAGCTATGAAATAAAAATAGTTAATAAAAACGAGTGATATTTGAAAAGCAGTGTGCATTGACCGTGAATGTCTGAACTATGGACGTGATGTGCTATGTGTATATTTTAAGACTGTCAATACATCTGTTGGCCTTTCTGGGCAAGCTTTTGCCTAATATCATGATATAGAGTATAACAGCTCGACTTTCCGATTTATTTGATCATTGTAGAGAGATACGCCGCGAAAAAGTTGCCAATATCGTTGGTGGTACGAAACATTGGCGTGAACCAATGCCTGCTTGCCTCACGCATGGGCTGCAAATATCCCGCCTGTCTTGCTGGCGTTGGCTACAAATATCCAACACACTGCCGCTACTTGCTAGAATTCACACTTCGAAAAAAATCCTTCTATCTTTCGAACGTACTCTGATTCGGACTGTCAAGTCTTGCTTTGTCGTTCATCATGACGCCGTTGTGGTTATGTGATCGTGACGACTGTCAACGCCCTGCTGTCCAACGAGACGGCGACTGCGTGCTCTGCGGCAGGCATCTTTGCCGTCTTCACTTGCAAGACCAATAGCACAAGTGTCCCAGTGAAGAGGTACTGTATACAGAATCAAGGGAATTGAAGAATTTTCGCTAATAGGTTTTTGCACAGTTGAACCGGAAAGATTTCAACGCACAATATGCTGCGGGAGAGGCCCGGCGCTTAGACGAGCTGTGCCAGAAGATAAATGGCCCGCAGCTGTGTGCGCGCGCTTCGCATCTGCGTGGCGAGCCCAACATCCCCTGTACAGTTGATTTATCGTCCAAGAGTCTTTCAAAGATGATGGGTGGCCAGAATTGCCATGCCGACATTACCTTTGCAGATGGTGTGGTGTGGATCGGGCGGTTCCGGCTCTCTGGACCGATAGCACCTCCTCCTTCGGTTCGCGACTACATCTTACAGAGCGAGGCTGCGACGATGAAATTTCTCGCATTACATACAAAGGTTCCATCACCGCGTGTGTACGACTGCATGGTGGAATCTGACCCCGCCAACGCAGTTGGAATCGGCTACATCATGATGGAAAAGCTGCCTGGCACGTCTTTGAACTGGCAAGCTGCGACGGCGCCACAGAACCGCAAAGTTCTAGAACAATTCACAGATATCATGCTTGAGATAGAAAAGCATCCTTTCGATCAGCTTGGATCGCTTATCGACCGCAACACCCTTTCCGGAAGCGACGCAAGGGGGACGACGTTGGCAGAGTCTTCATTCCAGATAAGTAGTCTTGCTGAGCACTCGACCTTTAGATGTGGCAAGAATGGGGGTCCCATCGGACCATTTACCTCATCGAAAGAAGCAATGCGTACCAAATTGGAAGTGTATCTGGAGCTGATCCTCGCGGGCGAGATTGGCACGGCCGACAATGCCGTTGATGTATTTCTCGCACATCGATTCAGACTCGATGTCCTGGACCAAGCCTTCCCGTCCAACAAAAACAGAAAGACGGGCCGCGAAAGGTTTTACTTGAAGCATGCGGATGACAAGGGCGACCATATTCTTGTCAATGCCGATTTCGATATTGTGGGCATCATTGACTGGGAATGGTGCAGCACAGCCTCCAAGGAGGAGGCGTTCTCGACACCCTGCATGATGTGGCCGGTGGCCAAATTTTACGACGGCTCCAACGAGCTTGCCGAGGAAGAAGTCTTGCTGGCGGAGATATACCGCGACAAGGGCCGGGACGACCTTGCAGAGTACGTCTTGAAGGGCCGCAAGATTCAGCGACTGTTCTTTGCGCTAGGGCCGGTCGGCGCAGCACACGCGGACAAAAAGACGTTTGCTAGTTTATTCGTGGGAATGAAACGGGCGTTTGCGAAAGGAGCAGATAGAAAAGAAACGGTACTTGGAAAAAATGAAGAGGAATGGGAGGCGTGGAAGACGCGTGCGCTGGAGGAATGGCAGGATGATAACATGCTAAAAGCTATGCTCGCTGCAGCGCAAAGCACTTAGAATTGTCAGGCATTTGGAAGAAATAGGTTTTTTTTGCTAGCTGTTCTCATCAACATTACATATGCAAATAAAATGGCTTTTCTAGCCTTCTCCGAGGCATATTCCAAGCGGTGGCTCCTGATTAGTTCTTGTTCATCCTACCCTGAAACTGAAACTCGAAATTCTTAAAAGTCGACGCACATGCACAATAGTTATTTATGCAAATAATAGCTATAATTAAATTTGGAATATTTGTAGCCGATCATAAATTCGTAAAGACAAAAGAAAATAGTTGTGGCATGTTGCTGCCCGCTGTCCGTGATATCCAACCCACGAATACCCTCCCATCATTCTCACGCCATCATCCACACCACCAGTCCCAATCCCATCACCGCCATCCCCTGCCCCCAATGCCTCTCTCCCGCACTACTACTCGCCACGCTCGTCGTCGGCGCGCCCCCATTCCCATTCACGCTCCCGTCATGCTGTATTTTAAAATCGTGCGTCAGCCCCGCCGGGTAGCACGTCGTGCCCTTTGCGCACGCCATCGTCACGCTCCAGCGGCCCGCGGCGCAGCGCTGCCAGGAATTCGTCATGCAGTTCCACTGGCCCTCGTCGGAGCAAGAAGAACCAGCGGATTGGCCCTCGCGCGCGAGGAGGTGGTGGAAGCGCGGCTGAGCGGGCGCGGTGGTGTCTTGTAAGCGGGCGGCGGCAAGAGCATGTGCGGAGAGGAGGAACAGCCAGAAAAAGCAGACAATCTGAATGAGGGTGTACATTGTGAATGAAACCGGACCGTTTTGTCCACCTCGAAAGACTTTTTTGTAGGATTGATTGCTTGAGATGCGAGTGGTGCAGGTTCTGCTCACGAACCACCGCTCTCGTAGGAGGTTTGTGTTTAGGACATTCGTCTGAGTCGCTGCACACAAAAACACAATGTGGGAAGAACTTTTAAATTGCAACAAACAAAAGAAGAATCCAACCAAGAAAAACAATTTTAAAAAAATTGTCGCACAGAAATCCCTCTTATACAACGACGATTCTGTCGGTGAATTGCTGCCCAAGTTCCAGACCCCACGCGGTAGCACGGCCAAGGCTTCCGATTGGGGCCTCGTGTAGCCCTGGGCAGCGAAAGTCGGTGTATGGAAAACGGAGCCCAGTGTGAGCGTATGGAGTACACAGAAGAGTATGCATGCATGGATGCCCTTTTTGGGCTGGATTTCTTTAGAGAGTGGCGCTGAGTGCCTGACATTCAGGTACCCGATGTCACAGCACGACCGCACTGCTGCAACGGTCGTTGAACGTGCAGCGCTTGTTGGAATCGACTCAATCCTCCCCATTCAATCTTGGCTGACAGTTAAAACAGAGTATGAATTTCATAAATCGTAAAATGGTATCTCGAAAAGTAGCAAATATTCAGCATCTTCGTTTCCTCGTGTCCCTGTTTCCCATGTTCCATGCTCCACCATCCTTTGTCACCGCCAATCTTCCCGTTATCTGAATCATCGACCGACCCCTCCAAAAAACCTTGCCGCGAAGACCAATACTCCGCTCATACCGCCCCGGCCGCCGCCTTTCCCTCGTCTTCTTTTCGCTGAATCTCGTGCAGCTCCGCCTGGTACTCCTTTTGCAGCTTCTTCTGCTGCCGCCGGCGCAGGCAGTATATCGTCAGGCCGCCGAGCGCAACGCTCGCGGCGACGAGGGCGACCAGCAGGCCCACGAGGAGCGTGTTGTGCACGGCGTCGACCTCGGACACGACGCGGTTGACGGGGATGTAGGTGACGGTCGGTCCTGTCTGGCTCTCGGCGACGTGTGATGGTGGCAGCGTGGTGGACGGCGCGGCTGGCGACGAGGTCGTCTCCGAGAGTTCCTGTCCGATGAAGCCGAATACCATGGTGTATAGTAAAGCCTTTTTCTTTTTGAATAGATTCGCAGAAATGGCAGGGAGAGTGTGTATTTGCAGTTTGCTGCGTTTGATGGGATTTGAGATTGGTGAAGAATGCAAGTGGAAGCTTGCGCGGTTGCTACATTTTATTAACTTCCGCTCTTCTAGAGTCAAAGGAGATGCACAGTCCCGTCATGAAGGCACTTGGTGCGACAATGGCGCCTGGTTCGAATTGTTCTGCAGACGTTTCGGGGAGACGCAGCACAGGCAGACAAGAACAATACTAACCGGCCCGTTTGTTGTCTCTGCAGGTGACATGGGGAGTGCAGGGGCCACGTACTACGGCTATTGTGTTACTATTTACTGCAGAAGAAGAATCTTACTTCATTTGGGAGATTTAATAAAAAATACTATTGTATTAAGTCTGCAACTATCTAATATGCAAGGGAAAAAATGTAGTAATGTCTATACAAGAAAAATGTAGTCATCTAAAAATAGCGCCAGCCAGGATGGTGTGTGTACACAGCACATTGGGCCTTTGTGCTCTCCCACTGCGCCGGTGTAGCCCAAAAACAAGTGAGTTGTTGTCAAACAAATGAAACATGACGGAAAATTAAACCCTGCGAAAATAATAACCCGTTGTATAAGATGCGTGTGTAAAAATGTTTGGTTCTTCGGAGTCGGTTTTCGTTCAAAATCGTGTCACTTCCTCATTCCACCCGTTTGCTGCATGTCGTGAGACGTTCAACTTTTTCATTCTGTGTCGTCGTAAGGCCCCGTTTCAGATCGTAAATTAAGCGCGGCGGCCGGTGCCGTTAGAGGAAGGGTAGGGAGGGTGCCACTGGCCATTGTCAAAACTGTGCGTCCACTGGCCGTCGTCAAAGGCGTTCGTCGACGACGACGACGGAGCAGCAGTTGTCGAGGGAGCCTCGGTCGGAACAGCCGTGGTGGTCTCGGCGACCGGCGAGGATGTTGTCTGAACAGACACCGACTCAGTGGAAGCAGGCTGCTTCGCGGTAGTCGAAGGCTCGCCCGTGACTGTCGGCTTCTCGATGGTGGTGGTATGCTCGACCGTGGCAGGCGTCGTGTTGCCTTCAATGACAGTAACCGTCTGAACAACGGTGGTAGTGTTTGCGGGCAAGCTGCCGCTTGCGGTAATGACTGTAACCAAAGTAGTGGGCGAGGCCGAAACGACGACAGTGGTGGGCTCAACAACGGTAGTGGGAACTGTCACAGTCTTGGTACCGTTGACCACGCTGGTCACAACAGTCGGCACTTTTACCGTCTCTGTTTCCTCTACCACGCTGGTGACGACAGTAGGCACCGTGATTGTTTCAGTTTCGTTGACGACGCTCGTAATGTATGTGGGCACCGTCACTGTCTTGGGGTCCGCCGTCACAGTCTGCACATCTGCTGTCACTGTAATGTACCTGGTGACCGGATCTTGCGATTGCGTCTCCGTAACGGTCTTGGTGACGGTCACAGTGGCACCGCCCTGCGACGGCGGCGCGCTGCCACCACTTCCGGTCGAAGTTGGGCTGATTCCTCCGCTGGTGGCGGTTGTCGGGCTACTACCGCCGCCGCCACCGGTGCTGTCCGAGGATTCCGTCGCGGGGCCAGGCTCGAGGGGAACGACCGAATACGTCGGGGCTTTCTGGTGTACGTCGAGGTTGACATTTGCGGCGGCGTCGCGCGCCGAGTTGTAGACGCGAATGCGCGGGAATGCCGTCGCCGTGCTGGCAAGGCAGCTCGACAGACCGACGAGAAGAGCGGCCGAGGTACGCATCGCAACGGAGACACGGACAGAAAAAAGAAGGGGGAGAGAAGAAGAGGAAAAGGGGGAAGCAGCTCAATGCCGCTGAGGCTGTAGTGGAAAGCAAGTCAGATGTATGCAGCCACGACAGTTGAGCAAACGGAGGCTATAAGGTGATGGAGGTAGCTGTAAGTCACGTCGACGAAAGAATCGATCGTGAAAAAAGGAATCAAGAGATCAGCGTGATGAAAGAATCGGGTAGTGCAGAAGAAAGAGAGATGATGTGCGTTGTACATGCATGGGCGCAAAGGCCTTTTTCCTCAAGGCCCATGGGAGGCTGGCAGCGCAATCCCATGCGCGGCCTGGTTCGTGTGCGTGTCCAGAAAAAGTGTCGCGAGACCGGCACCGGTGGCTGGTAAAGCTAAAATAATTGGTGGTTGGCGCTGGCAGCAATGGCTGGAAGAGGAAAGTCTCGAGCGGGCGACAGTGGGGCGCGTCAGCTGGAAGGACGGCGCTAGTGCAACAATTACAGGGGATTTCGGGTTGCTTCAGCGGTCAAAAGCGGGGCTGCACATCACTGGGCCGCTGTAAATAGCACTCCTGGCCTCTGACCTTGCTTGCCGGGGCTCCCTTCCTTTGACGGCCCCATCCCAGCCACCTCTTTTGACGCTCGTCCAAACTCTATGTGGCTTGCATCTCCATCTGCAGCCAGACAATGCACGACATTTCCGGCCGCATTCAATGCTACCGTCCGA
Organism: Paracorniculantispora psalliotae; assembly: GCA_002796755.1. Taxonomy (NCBI): domain Eukaryota; kingdom Fungi; phylum Ascomycota; class Sordariomycetes; order Hypocreales; family Cordycipitaceae; genus Paracorniculantispora; species Paracorniculantispora psalliotae. The sequence continues at coordinate 139,893 of PHFE01000107.1, forward strand.
TTTCTTTTCCTTTGTGCATGTTGTAATTTCCTTGTGACTATTTTCCCGGCCCTCAATCAGTCTCAGTAACGGCTTGCGCTGATCAGAGTTTTTGCGTTGCGAAGTGGCTGCATGCTATCCAACGGTCGTAGTGTGGCGGTGCTGGAAGCGTGGCTCAGGTGGCTCAGGTCTACCCCTCGATCGAAACTCCCAAGACATTGACCTTGCGCCAGCCATGCGACACGGCACGATCAAGACAAAGGTTTCATGAGAAAGAGATGATTTAGATCAAATTGAGACAAAGCTGTTGGTTGGTACAATATTGACCGAATGAATCTCTAACCCCGTCTTGAAGTGCCGATTTTGCTTGTAACGGCACGCGACTCGCGTCTGCCCTTGTTACAAACTGCCGTCAACTGTGCACAGGACCTCCCAATATATCCTCTGCAATCCAAATGCAGGGAGAAATGCCAAAAATTATTCATTTGCTCTTCTAGTTCCTTCTCCCCCAATGCTAGGGCTACGCTCTCTTCTGCCTATTCTCGCTGCTCGTAAAACGGCTGAAAAGCCAAGGCTGCCTGGTGGGGTGGCGGCCTCCGCCCAACGCATATCCGTCCAATAATATACACAACGGACACAGCTCAGCCTTGAGAAATATTAGCTAGAGACGTCGGCGCCCCAGAAAATCATTCCCAGGCTGTGCCAAATAAACCACCACTGGCCAGTGGCGCGGCCGGCTTGCCTACCTAGACTGGGGCGGGCATGTGCCCCTCGACTTGACACGGCCGGCATGCCCACCAGCTAGCCGCAGCAGCTGGAGGGGCATATGTAAGCTGGCCACCCATCGTCATCGTCGTCATCCTTACGATTTTTCTAGAGCCTCTTCTTGCACGCTTCATCTGCATCGCAGCATCGCACTTTTATACAGCACAGCTTCAACGGCGTTTGTGGCATTTCGTGCGCCGACGCCGACAAGTACCCCGCGAACCTCGCCTTCTACCCCTCACTTCTGCCTCGCCCAACTACAAATGTCGTACCAAGGATACGGCGGCCAAGGCTACGGCCGTGAGTAGCAGCAAAACAATCGAAAACCGGCGACTTACTGACTTTGCGCGTGTGCAGAGCCTCCTCCGCAGGGCTACGGACAACAATACCCTCCTCCGGCCGGCGGCTACAATCAACCGCCGCCCGGTCAATACCCTCCGCCGCACGGCCAATACCCGCCTCAGCATCAGCAGTATCCTCCTCAGCAGGGCGGCTACAACCAGCCACCTCCCGGCCAATATGCGCCTCCTCACCAGCAGGGCTACGGCCAGCCGCCTCCGCCTCAGCACTATGGTCAGCCGCCGCCCGGCCAGTACGGTGGCCACCACCAGGCGCCGCCGTACGGTGGTGCGCCTCCGCCGGGTCAGTACGGCGCTCCTCCTCCCGTTCATTCGGGCCCGCCGACAGCACCCTCGCTCGGCTACGGTCCTCCGCAGCACATCAACTGGGATGCCTCCGGCGACGCGCAGGCGCTCCGCGGCGCCATGAAGGGCTTCGGCACCGACGAAAAGACGCTGATCCACGTCCTTGCCAACAAGGACCCGCTGCAAGTCGACGCCATCCGCGAAGCCTTCCACCGAAACCTCAAACGTAACTTGGTTGAGGACATCAAGTCGGAAACGAGCGGATACTTGGAGCGCGGCCTGCTGCAGCTGGCCCGCGGCCCTCTCCTGGCCGACGTCTACCACCTCTTCGACTCCATGAGCGGCCCCGGCACCAAGGAGCTCGTCCTCAACGACGTCTTGCTGTCGCGCTCCAACGCCGACCTCAACGCCATCAAGCAGACCTATTACAAGACCTTCCGCCGCAGCCTCGAGGAGACGGTTAAGGGCGATCTCAGCATGAAGACGGAGCGCCACTTCATGATGGTCCTGGCCGCCAACCGCGCAGAGGACTCGGCTCCCGTCATTCCTCAGCAGGTTGACACCGACGTCATGGAGCTGTACAGAGCCACCGAGGGCAAGACGGGCACGGACGAGATTCTCGTCTGCAGCGTCTTTACGCAGAGAAACGACAATCAGCTGCGTGCCATTGCCCACGCCTACAAGCAGCGCTTCAACAAGGATCTGGAATCCGTAATTAAATCTGTACGTATACAAAAAAAAAGTTGATACTTTATCACCAGAACTGACAAGTATTGCAGGAATTTTCTGGTCATATGAAAGATGCCCTCCTTTTCCAGCTCGGACACGCCGTGGACAAATACATGCATGCCGCGCAGCTCCTCGAAGACGCCATGGCTGGCATGGGCACCAAAGACGAGCTTCTCGTCGGCCGCGTTGTCCGATACCACTGGGACCGCAACGAGCTGGCCAATATCAAGGGAGCCTACCAGCAGCGCTTCCGTCGTAGCCTGGCCAGCCGCATCAAGGGCGAGACGTCGGGCGACTATGAGCGTCTCATGGTGGCTTGTATCGGCGAATAGTGCAGGAAAATAGGAAACGGAAACGTTTGTTTTTATGTTGAATGTTACTTGTATTGTTATCGAGTACTCAATTAGTGTTTTACTAGCAAAGTAGTGTTTATACAATAGCCCAATTGCGGCCAGTTCACTTCGATATTTATGCGCATGCACCGCAAGGCAAATGGGGCAGTACTTTGTGCTTAGTAAATCAAATGTTGCGCGCGATAGCTAATAGTTACCTTGTGCTTTTAATAAATTAAAACATGCGCGTGATAGCCAAACGAGTTATCTTTAGAACTGGCATGTCTATTCGGCAGTGAATGACGTAGAGATGGTAAAAGATGCCGAGCTGAGGCAGGCACTGAGCAGCAAGCGACTGAAGCTCGTTCCTGCCTTCACTCAAGGACAACGACCCAGCCAACGTAATTATGAATTCAAGCAAACTTATTTCCGCACGATACAAACTATCTGCAACTATTCTTACGTTTTGTTGTGAAGTATGCAAATGACCCGCAGTCAAATTGTCGTTGCAGCGCACCCTCAACATGACTACAGCACCGGAACCCGTCTCGCCAACCACCTGCACGTCGGATGATTGCTCCGACACCCATCCCGTGTTTAGAAGGATCAAATCTAGCGACAGTTTTGTATGGTCGGACGAGGACGTATACTTTACCAAGCTATTCAAAGCTTGGGACAACCTCCCGCTCCACGATGCTTCGACCGAAACTCCGTTGTTGAGAGAGCTCGACCACATCATCTCGCTTTTCGAATCTTACATTGGGCATAACGATCTTGGTTTTCGGGCATGGACCAGGCGCCATCAGCGCGCCATGGAGCTTGGAGTGGTCGACGTGCCCACCTGGCCAAAGCTGTATACTCAGAAAGGCGGAAAGAGGAAATGGCGTGACGACGTATGGGTCAGCCGTTACAGCTTTCTTGTTCATCAGCGCGACATTATTGCCAAAAGCAGGCTGCAGAAAATGACGAGCTGTAAACTCGATGACAAGAAGCGCTTCTTTGGGCTGTCATGGGCGTTCCCGCGACAGACGGTGCGAACCGTTCAGCAGAAGCAGCCGGCGCGTCTACAAAATCGCTGGTACGAACCGCTTGATTACTGCCTCGCAAGAATGGCCTATGAATCATACGGAAGGCTCGACTTTTACTCTCTCCATTGCGAATTTTGGGGCACCGCGGCGCCTACTGTCAGCGTGATCGCAAGCGACTGCAAAGTGAAGTGCGAACCGGAAGACCAGCAGATGAATATGGGCTGCATTAAAGAAGAGAGTTGAAGGAAGGGGTTGCAAGTGCATGAAAGAGTATATTGCGTTACTTTTCTTGGCTCTCAAGGTTGAAAGTCTACTACAAGATCAGCACTTGCTTTGGCTATACAACAGCGGCTAACGGATTAGAATTCCGTTGTTCAAGCTTCAAATAGCTGTACAGAATCGGCATAGCTTAACAAGAAACATTAAATAGACAGGGTTATAGGGAATTAATTTTACAAGGCCCACAATCATTATTAAAATTTTCGCGCTAAAGGTGATACTTTGTGTTATCTCTGCCTAAATATCCAGGCATAAATAACTCTAGAAGCGACGTGATTGGCTGCTGTTCATGCACGCTACTATTGCAGAGGGCGCCTGCATTGGTGAATGCGTGTGACGGGCACTTTTGATTTCAGGCAGTGAATATTGGAAGAAATCGAAAGTCTGCACGTTGCCGCGTTTATTGCCCGTGATCGGCTCCCTGCACGGTGCTGAATATCATATTGCACGTCAGAAAGCCCGTGCACGTGCTCTTGCACCAGAGCGTTCACGATTTCGCCGCCCAACAGCCTCCCAACACACAAGCCAACGCGACAGAGCAGGCGCATAGTCACTATCAGTCGCTCCATCAACGCACATACAATTCTGTGGGATAGTTTATGGATCTTTAGCGCATAAGTGATATTTTTCATCTTCAACACGCGCACCGCAGTGCATTCCACTGACCGGTTTCAGTTTCTGCACTGGCACAACCGCACTTGGGCAATCTTAATTCTTGCCCAAAGTCTCGCATTGCAGCAAGGACGTGCTTTAACCAAGCAAAGCGTTTTTAGCCTCTAGAATTTATTGGAAGACTACAACCCGAGCATATTCGGCCATTCACTAGGCGTCTGAGCGTCAACGGCAAGCATGGCGCAACAAGGAGCTCGACCACCTGCGGTCTTCTCGTTTCCATCGCCAGGCAAAACACCGATGCACCCACGGTCTTTTGCTGACGCCGTCAATCATGCAAAAAGTTCCATGCGCGCGTACGATGCGACAGTCCTTCGCCAAGCGGTTCGCGAACTATGGGAGGTGACCTTGGTGGGATCCGAGTATCACAGCTCGTTTCTCGTGAGTAACGAAGCAGAGACATATACGCCAAACGAAAAAAACAAAAATCTAACGGAAATTGGAATGATAGTGCAACACCATGTTTCACAGAGCCCCTCCCGCCACTCTGTGTCGAAGTCTGGAGCAGCACGGCGCGCGGTTTGTCAAGAACTCTGCGAGCCAAATCGCACAGCACCTCAGGACAGAAGACCTCGACATGATTGCGCCTATTCTGATGCCTAAGCTGGGCGCCTCATTTCTGGACAAAGCCCTCGCGCTGCGTCTAGAGTCCATCCAGGCGCAGCAGCTCGTCAACGCGCTCGGCCGCGCGGAGCGTCTCGGCTACGACGTTCGTGATGTTGTCGCTCCGGGCGCTGCTGGCAGGGCCGGGCAGGAAAAAGTGATTCCCACGGCCAATCCGATTCCAGCACCGGTGCGAAACGCGTCAGAAGCGGGCTCTGTTCCAAGCGAACAAGAGATTATGAGGCTTGGCATTGCCTTTTGTGAGCGTTGCAATCGACCATGCGCAGGGCTTAAGGCGCTACTATCGGTATGTGACAATTATTTCATGATTCTTTTTTTATTTATTGCTAAGGAAGGTCCAGCATCAACGAAGTGGGCTTTGCGGATCAAAGCCGGCTCCTTTCGAAAAGCTTGGCCGAGAGTATTGCTTGTTCTGCGGACAAGGGTTTCTCGGAAGCGGCAATGGTATCAGATACCACACGACCAACTCGGTATGCGGCTCCTACACGGATGATCATACCAAAGCTTTGCGGTCACTGTTTAAAGATGCCGAGGAGGTTTGGAAGAGAAAGCAAGCTGCACAGCAGTCCCCGAGGGTGCCACTGACCCCGAGTCAGCCTCCTTCTGCCAGTGCACAATCGCCAGGATCAAGTGATCCGTATTCCGTGCTGACTCCCGAGAGACGCGCCGCGTTCGAAGCCAAAATGGCCGCTCTTGAGTCCCGCTATAGCACGCAGCTGCTTCAGGCGCAGAATCTACCCCCCGACGAGCAAAAGGCCGAGTTCGCGCGGATCAAGAACACGTACAACACCAGACAAAGTGTCACGCGCAAGAAGTTCGGCATCAGGTTGCGCGAACGACGATCCAGGATGGAGATCGAAGAGGAGCGCAATCGTTTGATGGGCAGCCGTCAGCACACACCGGCCTCGACAGGGCCAAGGTCCGTCTCGGACGCGAGCGGAACACCAGCGCCGGCGGGTAGATATGGCAGTCACAGCGGACAGGCAACACCGCAACCGATGCTCCCTGAGATGAGGAGCGACGCGGGGCCGTCTGGAACTGCCGAGCATGCAGAGTCGAGGCCGACTGCGGCGGCATACCCGACCCCGACGGCACGCCCGACCCCGACTACTGCGGCACATTCAAATTCGACGGCGGCGACAAGCCCAACCTCTCCCACAGAGAGAAACACGGCCTCGAATTCGCCGACGGCGCCTGCTGCACCAGGGGCCGCAGGTGCCACGGCGCGGCCAATGCCCATGTCGATCGCTGGATCCTACACGGCGCCCATCCGAATGCCGGATACAGTCATGCACATCGCAAATGATGGCGGGCCGATTGAGATTGAAGACGACGACGACGACGACGACGACGGAGACGGGAATGGAAATGACAACCAATCCGGAACAGAAATGGACGTGGATGACAAGGAAGACGAGGATGATTAGGCGGGGGCGTAAATTCGCCTGAGATGAAGAAAGGACACAGCAACTGGGCTTGAGGAATTTGCGACGGAGGTGCAAAAGCACGACGCGATGGAGGCGACATCGCGTGGCATCTATACAACTCTGACTGCATGGCACATGGGCCAAGACGCTTGACATTGGTTGCGTACTTGCGATTTGGTATTTTACGATACAGTTAATGGCTTGCACGCAAAAGTCCAGTGCTGCACTGCAACACACCGAATGGAAGGAAAACGTGGGCATCGTTTAACAATTGCGGTCAACGAGTTTACCACAGACGGGCAATCTGAGAGTTGCAGCGCCCCTTGCACTTCAGACGATCCTGCAGCGTGACAAGAACACGGAAGGGGGAATGATGGTTTTGGGATTTTTGTGCTATTGATCATATTAGCTTGCAACTGGGCACTGGAGGTCTGCACCTTTGAGCATTTAGCGCATCGCGGTGGTTTTACTTTGAATTGTATTGGGAGAATAACAAGTTTTGGCTGGGGGTACGATGGTACGGTAGCACGATAGCACGATAGCATTGATAGCATCGTTAGCATGGAGCATTAGCATTCTGATTTATCGATTTTGTTCCAGCATCAATCTGTATTGTGCATTTTGCCAAGACCATGCCGCGTCCATCCCAACTATTGTTGAGCGTTCCGTGGTGTGTGCGTTGCTCCGTTACATCTCATAGCCCGTCATGCCGGTTGTGGTACGAGCCGGGATGCGAAAACGTAGTAGACGAATTAAAATAATTAAAATAAAATAAAAACCACTGGCCACACTGTTTACGAGCTTGATGAGATGAAAGGGACCGGGCAGCAGCACAGCCCAAAAACAGGGACACCCGTCAGGCGGACGCACATGAAACGCGTTAGCGGCGAGGGCAACGACTAGGGATGGGATGATGCGATGAAAGGGCAGGGGAGGGTCGTCGGCCGTGGGCTGGCACGATGGCGATGGATAGAGACTTGAAAACTGACAGTTTAGTACCTGAAAAAGGAAAGTTGGAATGATTATCCTTATTTGATCGTGATGGCTCTTGCGTAGAACGGATGACATTGGCGTTCGTTGTGGAGGGGGGCATGTCGTGCGTGAGTGTGTGTGGATGTGAAAGCATGGACCACGCAGCCACGTAAAGATAGAAAAACGTGGGAAATAAAAATACAGTTAAACGATGGGCATCATTATGCGAAATCGGAAAAAGAAGGGACGGTGAGATGGCGCGTGCTGCATTATTCCGGATTGCCTATATATTCATCTGGTTTATAGTTCGTCGTTGCTGATGCTGTGCCGCGCTAAGCTGCGCCGTGTAAGTGCCTGCCAGGCTTATATACTGAACTTGCAGGAACATACACTCGTATTTCCACGTCAGAGAAGGACTGAGTAATATGGTGGATGAAGTGGAAGGGTGAATAGATACGGATGATACCTGAGACTCAGGATTGCGCAACAGTCACCGTAGCCGACAGGAGAGAAGGACTGCGTAATATCGTAGATGAGATAGAACGGTGACCGGATACGGATAAGACCTGGTTCTCAGGTCTGCGCAGCTATTCGACACCTGAGAAAGGACTGAGAATATGGCGGATGGAAGAGAAGGGTGTATGGATACGAATGACCAGTTCCCCACGACTGCCGACGCCATTGGCCTTGCGCCGCACGCCTACTTGTGCCTTGTCTGTGAAGTCGCAAAGAGCCGGAACGCCTCTTTTTGGAGGGCAAGCACAGCAGCAGGCTTGCTGAGTCAAAATCGCTGCGCCGCAGAGTGTGTTGCGCCACCTCCCCGCATATGCATCTATCTGCAGCCCAAGCCCAGGGCTATCATTAATTAAAGAGACGGAATGGGCAAAAAAGACGCGGGCTGGAAAAACAAGTCGCGCTAGTCGGTGGTGATGAAACAACTGATAGCTTCTGCCGCAACACAGCTCCTAGCTTATCATCGTGCGCACTTGATCATTTTGGTTTTCATGTTACCATTTCGTCTCACCGACTGATTGAAGAAGAAGGGCTATACCCAGAGAGGGAATTTATCTGGCCGAAACTAGCCCTGCGCATCATCAACATTCGGCACATGGAGGGGCAGACGCGGGGGAGACTCCATAACTAGTATAGCTGCTTGTCAAGCGAGATAAAGACAACAGCCCAGTCGTATCATCCATTCCACTCCGTGTAGAAAAAAGTTCAGCCTCACGAGGCTTGACGTTTAATTTCCAGCCATTAATCAGCTGCGTGGCAAGTATTGACAACCTGACGAAAGTGGGAGTTGCGCCGGGCTGCGGGCTGGGCGTCCGTTCGTTGAAACCGGGCGAATCCACCCGTTCATGGTCCTCAAACCCACCACACGTCCGGGGGTGTGCCCAGTCCCAGTCCAAGACGGACTGGCCCGTGGCGAGCGAACAGTTTCGGCATGTCGCAGCGTGCATGGGTCTTTCAGTCCCAGTCTTCTCAAATCTTGCTTCAAAGTGAACAAGGTTAACAAAGGCATGAGCTGGGTGTTGTCGTATAATGTCGTCCGGGTTATTAGGATCAGCTGTGCAAGACCAGCCAGGATGGATTGAAAACAGAAGAGGCTTTTTTACACGTAGAAGATATTTCGTCTTCTTTGGCTAACCATGCAAGCTAAATGAAAATCACGACGAAGCTAATGCAGGCATCTGTCCCCATTTTCGCTCCTTGATGCTCTCTCTCCACGACGCCTTGTCACCGCCTGCAGACCACTCTCATCTTAACCTGCAGCAAGCTCTACTTTTTTGGCACTCGCTCGTCAGCAAGAGAACGACTGATCAGGGCTAAGCTATCATTTGACACGCGGCGAAATCGTCGAGTGGAGGGGCGCCGTGGTCCGTGGCAGGCGAGGCCAGCTGTTGATCCTTGCGCTGCCGATGGCGCGGCAGCTTTTGAAGCTTCCACGTCCCACACCACAACCCCGGGCCTTGTAGATCGCCACAATCACCCACCACACCCCGGTACCTGCCAGAAAGCGGCTTTTTCTTAATCCTGGAGGGTTTTGTTGCCACTCTTGTTTGGGCGTATCGTGTTATCCTGGTGAAAAATTGTGCGCGTATTCCTATGCTCGTTGGCCTGAACCTCGAACTTCTTCCAACGCTGCTCTCTTCATAACACGCCTCATCGTAGCGGTGTCCCTTACTTTCCCGCATTTTTGCGCACATCAAATCAGCAGCCGTTGAGCTCGATTCTGCGGTCTGACAAGAAAGCGGAGTTGACTGTCGATTTCGGTTGCTGCCTATCACTCTCACACCCCGGACACACCTGTTTCACCCACCAGGGTTTGGCCCAAGCTTCATTTTACTATACCGCCCTCTCTTCTTTTATATGAACGCCCTGTTTCCCCGTCTTCATCCCGTAGTCTTTTTGAAATGAGGGAAACATATCCGCAGGAAACAATCTACATTCCAGGAAAAGAACCGTCCGCCATGGGGCCCCGAATTCGCACCAGTGGCATCGGCTACAACTACCACCAGCACTCCAACTCGACGCCGCCGTCGAATATTCACAACCGGACATATGGCGCAGGACACAGCAGCAACATCATCCCGCCAACGAATCCACGGCCGCGCAGCCAGAGCACCTCGGCCGTGGGCGAGATGACGACGGTGCTCGTCGGAAGGAAACGCCAGCCTTTCGTCCTCAATCGCCGTCTTCTCTGCGCCGCGAGCCCCTTCTTCCGGGACCAGCTGCAGCAAAAGATGCACTCCTCCCCATCACCCTCCCCCTCTTCCTCTTCATCGTCTCCTTCGTCCTGCTACTCCCCATCCTCATCGCGCTCACCGTCCTCCCTCTCCTCGCGCAGCTTCTACACGTACCGGCCCATCACGCTGTGGCTGCCCGGCGAATCCACCACCATGTTTGCGCTCTTCGTCGAGTGGCTGCACGCGCCGGCCTCGTTCCGGTCCTACCTCGACGACACCGTCGCGCTCGCCCACGGCACCTCGGACGAGGCCACGCAGCTGCTGCACTGGGCGCTCATCCGGCTGCACCTGTTCGCCTCGCACCTCGGCCTCTGCGCGCTGCAGGACCTCGCCATGGACGCGGTCCAGGATCTCTACCTCCGCTGCGACTGGGACATCGCGCCGAGCGTCATCGCCTACCTGTACACGCGCTGCGACGCGCTGCACTCCGTGCGTCTGCGCCGCTGGGCCGTCGCCATGGTGGCGTTTTCCCTCACTGTCGCTTGGCATCTACACAACGACCAGGCCGATGATCTAGAGAAGCGCATCCCGGGGTGTCACCAGCGCACGGCGTCGTCGTCGTCGTCGTCCGCGTCGGCAGTGTGCGATCCCGCGCGTCTGCATAGTATGCTTGCGGCGCTGCCCGAGTTCGCCGCCGACTACGGCACGCACGTGCGCAGCATGCGCGGGGCCGGGCTCGACATGCGCTTCAAGAACCCGCAGCTGCGCATCCCCGCGAACACGCTGCGCAACGACGAGCGTTTATTCGGCTTCCGCGAGTGCTCGTTTCATTCGCACCGCGCGGCGGTTGGTCAGGCGCCGTGCCCGCACGCCACGTCGGGACTGCGCGCGGCGGACACGGGGTCGATGCTGGATCTGGCGCCGCCGGAGGAGGCGGTGGAAGATGAGGAGGTGGGTGAGGATGATGATGTGAGGCAGTGGGAAAAGGAGTGGGCAGATGAGTACATGGGGTTGGGGGAGGAGGAGGAGAGGGGCGGCGTGCCGACGACGAGTCTGAGACCGCCGCCGCTGCCGCCAAAGACGTTGCCGACTACGTTACCAAAGACGGTGCCGGCGACGGCGGCGCTGCCAAGGTTGATGACGCATGGACAAAGCAATGTGAGGCCGCTCATGTCCAAGTTTGGAAATTACGTGCCCAAGTGTCCGGCGCAGGACGGGGAGATGCTACCGACGCCGGTTTGACGAATGTTACCTTGATGATGAGTAGTTAATAATAATGATTCAATAATTACCAACGATTAAATCTCTTGAAGAACAATAGTCTCCATACCGCGTTCTCGTCCCGAGTGTTGATGATGTAGTTATCACAGTGCAGTGTCGGCATGGTTTGAATCGTAAAGTCTGAATTTGCATCTTGGGTTGACCAAGACGAAGAAAGTAAAACTAAAAATGATAATAAAAAATCATGTACATCGTAAATCCTCATCAAGCAATCTTTTTTGCCGTTTTTGTTTTGTGTTGTCCAGATATGTTCCCCCGTATATAATAAAAAAAGAAATAAAAGATGAAAAACCATCAAAAGATAAAGTGCCCAACATCCATGTCTGCCCACACCCCGCGAGGGCGGTTGTCATATCATAGATGCCTTGCATATTAAGCAGAAAAGAAGAATAAAAAGAAGCAAGCGATAACAAAAACAACCATCGCTCTTGTATCAAAAAAGTTGTGTCATTCAATTCATTAAAAGTCGTCATAAGTTGATTTCGTCTTCAGGTTGGAAAGACGTTTGAAAATGGGTAAAATCCCACCGTAGACAGGTGTTGTTCTTTTCCAGTAAATAGAACAGAGAGATCAGTGTAATAACCAATCATATGGTGTCGAGATGGCGGTGTGTAGATGCAAGGGTACAATTGCAGAGGTGTCGTTTCTGCAGGTCTATATGTCCACCGTGTTGCGTTAAGTCGTAATGTGTAGGGGTATGTATGTAATTATGTGATGGTGGTAAGTTTGTTCTTGTTGGTGATGGCGGTTTGGCTCATGTCGCACGCAGAATCGTTTTACTGCGGTGACTGAGAGCGGCGCGGCGGCGCTTTGCCGGTGCGCTTCATCGCGCGGAGGCGCTCGTCGACGTACGCCAGACGATCCGCGAGCGTGACGTTGTTCTTGCTGCCGCTGCTCTCGCCCGCGTTCGCACCCTCCTGCACCGTCGCGTACGGGCGGCGGTGGCGGAGCGCGCCCATTTCGATACGGCCGGGGCTCGAGAAGCGGTTGGGGAACGAGAGGCTCGTGGTGCCGGGCATGGCAAACGGCGAGCCCAGGCGCGGGGGCCCGTTGGCGCGCAGCGTAGGCTGGGCCGTGAACGGTCCGCTGCCGAAGGAGGGGCCTGCTGCCGCCGCCGTCGTCGGGGATGGTTGGGAGGCGGCGGCTTCAAAGAGCTCCTGGAGGTTGGTGCGCGGCACAAAGAGGCCGTCGCGCTCGCGCGAGGCTGTCGAGCAAAACTCGGCAAACGCGTGGGCGCCGCCGCTGGGCGTGCTGTTGCTGGGGTCGGTCCAGAAGTCGGTGCCCAGGCTGGGTCGCTTGCGGCGGCGGGGCTCCAGCACGGCCTGGCGTCGCTTCTGCGAGCTGGGCCGGCTCTGGACGAGCCTGGCCGGGGACCCCAGGCTGCGGTTGCGTTGCCCCCCGGCCGTCTGGTTCTGGCGGACAGGCGCCTCGGCGAGGCCAAAGGGGTCCTCAAGTGTGCTGGCGACGCTAGGCCCGCAGCTCTTGACGACAAAGGACGACGAGCCGGGGGCGGAGCGTTCGGAGAAGAGAGGAGCGGGTTCGAGGGCGAGGGAAGGCGGCGCGGCGGTTTCCACCTCGGTGGGCTGCGCCTTGGCCATTTGCGCCAACAGACCGTAGGGCTGCATGGACTCGCTTGTGCTCATGGTCAAGGACATGGCCATCTCGGAGCCGGAAAACACCGAGCGCTGCTTGGGGGGCGCCGAGCGGCGATTCCAGTAGCGGCTGGCAGTTCGGCCAAAGGGTGTCGGGCTGTTGGCGTTGTAGCGGTTGTTGCGCGCAGCCGAGCCAGTGCTCGTCTTGCACAGCTCGCGCAGGTGGCCGCGGGTGGCCGCGCAGGTATGAGGCCACTGGGAGGCGGGACGGAGGGACTCAGCCGTGGGAGTGGTGTTGCGACTGCGCGGGGGCTGTTGCGACGAAGGCTTGGATCGTCGCCAGCTTCGCTTCGCCTCTCGTGCAACTCTGAGACACACGCCGTGGGGCGGAATGCCACTCTTGCCGATCCGAAAGGGTGTCACTTTGGGGTCTTGCAGATACATCATGTAGGTCGCCCACAGGTGTTGGCTCATGGATCGGGTCCAGGGCGCTTTTCGGGTTCTGATGGTGGCGGTGCGCGGCTTGGTGGCGCGATGCGCATCCTCGGCGGAGAGGAAGCTGCCGAAGCGGTCGGTGAACTCGGACTCGGGGCTGACACACTGGCTCAGCTCTTCCGAGGTGACGGAGTATCGGCTGAAGAGCGAGGAGCTCGTCTGTGTCGAGCGCGCGGTGGAAGGACGGCTGGATTCGTATTCTGGGCTCGATTCGAGGCTGCTGAGGGAGCTGTCGAGGGACCAGTCGGGGAACTGGTGAGGCTCAAGGAGAGGCACCACGTCGGGCGCGGGCGTCTTGGGTGGCGAAAAGGTACGCGCAGAAAAGGCCTGTTGGCCAGAGTGATAAAAGTCGACGGGCTCGATATGTCCGGCAATGGAAGGGTAGGCGGAATCAATCATGTCTTCGTCCAGCACGCTGGGCTCTTCGATGCTTGGGATTGGCACATCAGCAGCCGCGACGGAGGCGAGGAACTGCTTGGTCGGGGCGGCGAGATTCGAGGCGGTTCGCTTGCGAAGACGGAATCGGGGTCGGGCGGGCGACTTGGGAGGAAGAGAAGCAGAAGGGTCCGCGACGGCCGAGGGCTCTGGGGTGCTGGGGATATTTGAGCGGTGCAGAGCGCGGGACGGCTGGGCCGCAGACTGGCGCAAGGGGTTATGCATGGCGGGGATGCGATGTGGGATGGATGGTATGCAACAAGAAAGCTTTCGGGAGTTCCTGGCAGGCAAAGACGGAGCAGAGGCGCAAGCTGTCGCGAAACAGAGGCCCAAAAATAAGCAAATCTGACGCAGGTGTCGGAGACAAAAAGCAAGATGTGAGGAAGCTAGACAATGGGGTCTGCCGGGTCGGTGGAAGCGCGCGAAGAAGAAAAAGAAAACGTCTCAGAAATAGTGCAGCACTTGTTGGAGTCTACAGCGCAGCGACGAGTCGTCATGGACCTAAAAAGGGCCGAGCGACAGCGACGTGAGTCGCGGCTGGAACGCTGTCGACGGACACGGACACGAATAGCGCAGCGCCGGTGAGCCTTAGGCGACGGAGCCAGGCCTGGCACACATGCGTGAATGTATTATTTAAAAGTTCGGATTTCGATGTCGCAATAGTAGGCAATGTAGAAGAACGGTCGCGAAAGCGCGCAATCAAAGGCGCTGCGTCGGTAAAAGGGGGCAAACGGTGGGTGGTTGGGAATGTCGCGAGAAGCTGAGAGGCGGTGGGTGAGGCGGTGGTGAGAAGTTGCGTTTGCTTGCGCTGACGAGCGCGCGGCGTCGCAAAAGAAAAGCGAAAGTCGGATAGAGAGTATAAGAAATTCGTCGTAATCGCAAATGTCTCTGAAAGCGGAAAATTGAGGCGACAAAAGGGTATTTCGGTGGGTGTGAAAGTGAATCGTCAAAGATGGGATGGGCGCAAAGGGAAAAAGAAGGACTGGAATGGGGTGGGTGGTGGGTGTTGAAATCGGGGGGGGGGGAGAAGAGGGCCAGGGAACAGAGGAGGAAGATGGAGGAGGGACTGGCTGGGTCTCAAGCGCAGGCGAGCGGGCATGGGGAGAAGAACCTTGGGCACAGGGGAGGGAAGCGGAAGTGACTTGCTTCTGTCGAAAAGTGACTTGCAAAGTGACTTGCAGCATGCAAAAACAGGCGGGCAGCTCCCAGCCATCACTTGGCACCTGTCTGTTGAGTCGGTGGGGCTCACCACTGAGCACACCAAATGCAAAAGGTACCTCGACAGAGTTCCGGAGGTACTTGCACCGGTACCTTTCTTACAGAGTTGGCTGGCGCCCACCGCAACAGCGTCCTTCACCCCCCCTGTCGGTGCTCTCTCCAGCGGGCCTTGATCCACTACGCAGCACCCGGTTTGCCTGCAAGAGTCCACTGGAGAAGCTTGCTGGCCCACTGCGGCCAGTCGTGGAGAGCAGGCTAACGTAGCAGGGGGGACATTTTCCCACAGAGAGAAGAAAAAATTAATAAAATAAAAAATGAGGAAGCGAAAGACGGTCGAGGGTTAGCTCGTCACCTTTCAGACGCAAATAGCCCCAACTACCGGTCTCAAGGAACCAGCCGCCCGCCCAGGCACCCAGGGTCCTTGCTCTAGCGTTGGGCCTCTGTGGGTGGTAAATGCGGTGAACCGGGTCCCTTGTCTGCAAGCCTCTTCCTCTTTGAAAGCAGAAGAGTCCAGGAATATGAACCAGCAGTTAATTAACCGCCACGAACGATGAGCACAAATCCAGGGGCCTCCCCAACGTGCAGGCTGCATTCGCTCCGGGGCGTTGCGCCCGAAAAAGACCCCTCCAAGGACCCTGAGAGGCGAGACCAGTTGCCGGGGTTCAGATTGCGCCTTTGATGAGAGACTGCGCATTTTCTTTTTCGTCTAATCTGTTGTCTCTCTTGACAATGCAACGATGGCCAGAGTCATCGCAATCTGAACAAGGACTCTGAACAACAAATGGCTGGGCCGTGGACATGCTCATCCTACTCACACATTGCCATGTCTAAGCCTCGCCGTGTAATTTCACTGCCAAATTAACACCCCCCAACATCGTCAACGTGGTCTAATTAATAGATGAAAAATCAATAACTCGTAAATTGAACCACGCTTGGGGATGCCGCTCCCGTTCGTCCCGCTCCATCGTCCACCGTTCATGCCGCAATAGTGCCCGGTCGGAACGGACGCCACACCACCACCACCACCACCATCACCACGAGGCATCATCTGATGAAAGCGGGCGCTCTAGCCAAAAAAAAAAAAGCCGCAATTAGTTTACTGCATGACATCTTTTGCTACTATTTCCATTGCCGGTTTTCGCTCACGAGGTTTTCTCGTCATGCAAGCCCCGAAAATGGGATGAGGGTAAGCAAAGCTCTGCGGAGGTGTGGTGGGCCAAGCTACTTGATTCTTTTCGTGTCTTTTTGGCCTTGAGTTGTCGACGGCGGTCAGGACTGAGACTATTGGGGATCACGCTACGGAAGAATAGCCAGGCAGTATCCACTCGGTAGACTATCCTGAGTCCTGACGACTCGGCACACTTGTCAGTTTTCACTGGCTGCAATTGTCCAGTCTCTCTGGACGGTGCTTTTCCGCTCCCCGTGGTTGGCTCTGGGCTGCCGGCACACCGTTGGGTGCCTGTGTCTCATCCCGGCAGGCGGGCCAGCGGACCGTTGTAAATGTGTGTGAGTGTGTGTGTGTGTGTGTGAAAAGGAGTTGTGGTGGTATTTTCGTAATGGAGGGTGGCTGGTCACAACTCAAGACACCACTGGCCCGCCCAACCATATTCGACAATTGCAGCTTTCGCATCACTCGTCGGCCCTAAATCAGTCATGTGTGCGTCCAATTGCGCCCCCCGTCCCGAGATGCACCACTGCAGCTTGTGCCTCTGCCGGTGCCGTGGTTTTTGTTGCAACAGCAGATCCGGTTCTGATCAGGCGAGGGGCAGAACAATACGGCGTAGTTGAGGATTGATTGGGTGTTGTTCGTTTCCATGCCGAGGACTCGTCATAAGCTGCGTCAGAGAGGCTGCATCATCAATGCATTGCTGCCGTGGCTAGCCCAGACGAACGGAAAAAAAGAATGTGGGAATGGGCAAGACTCTGAACGTCCACCGTGAGACGCGTCTGGCGCGAAAGCAACGCGTCATTAACGCGGTTAGTTAAAAGTGTGCACAGTGGGGTCCTTTCCACTAAAGAAAGCGGGGCTTCGACACCATCGAGCCAACCCGGGCCGTGCCTGGCGACGCCTCGCTAGGCCGAGTACGGCGTTAGCCCGGGGGCACGCTGCGGCCACACTGCGACCGCTTTCTTACACTCTCCAAGGCCCCCGGGTCAAGGTTTGGCATTTGGGTCGGACAAGACAAGTTATTTTTGTGTTTCGCCGTTGGCCCATTTCAAAGACCTTCGGAGAATTTTACATGCTTGACTCCAAGACACATGGGCGATGCAGATTGGCATGAGAAACACCACATCTCTCGCATAACCTCGCATACAGAGCATGGCTCGCATGGCTCGGCATACTACTCAATCAAGGGAACTCGCTCAGTGGGCTGACAACCACTAATAGCTAGCACTTGGTCACAGGCGCTGCTTCAGTGGTTTGAAGCCAGCCTCAGCTTACACCAGCACACCATCACGAAACAAGCCCAGCTGTGCGCGTCACCGGCAACATGATTGGCCCTCCCTTTTTGTTCCCATCACAAAGTGACAACCTCCTGTAAGCCCAGCCATTCACACCATTGCCATGCGCCGCCGTAAAAGAAACCCCAGTGTGGGGGTGTGAACGCCCGCTCTCCGATGGCCACATGCACTGCATGGAGCAATCAAGCCTCGTTTTCCTGAACTTTTCCCCGCGTGACAATCAATTCAAGCCTTGGCGTCGCAGTACACAATGGACGCCTCGGATTCTTTCCTTTTCAAGTACCACAAAGAAAATGTGACAGCGATGAACAGCTGCATGGCGAGCTGGGGGCTGTGTACGTCGTATGCGATGGTTGTGTGTCCCGCTCTTGGGCACATGTGCTTGATGCAAGGAGGGTGCAGCAGAGACATTCTCGTCCCGGCAGCATTTGTGTCGCCCAGTCGGCTTTTTTGCGATCTGCATTTCTCGCCTCTTTTCTTTTTTTTAACCCAAGATGAAAAATCGTATCAGAATCGGATCCATGCTGTCCAATGCCTGGTTCCCCGCTGACTGTGGGCAAAGCCGCACCACACTCGGCAGGTAGAGGCGACCCCAGTAATATCTGAGCTGCCCGCCGCCGCTGCGTCATGCATTGCGTGCCGGGCATCGCGCAGGCATCGAGCCCAATCGTCCACCGGAGTGGGTGCCTTGCGCAGCCTGACCTGGCCAAGCCCAGCCTACCCAGGGTTTTTTACTTGCTCCAGCCTGGAAAGCTGCTGGCGAACCAATCTGTCGGCGCACCGGACGCTTATATAGCGTAACAGCCGAATTACAAGCCCAGTGTTCCCGTGGCATAGTAGCATGAATGATCTTGAATAAGTTATGCCTGAATTTCGCATTTGCACTTTTTCAATGGATGCAAAATGGGTTAAACCTCTGTATTGCGTCTCTTGTTGCGTCCTCTGGCCGACACTGAGCTGAATGCATGGCCATTGACGAATCGGAGGCCATGGATGGACTGTGGTACACCACACCCGCATTTTGGCAGCTCCCTCGTCTCACCACCAGACAGGTCGCACGACACCTTGCTTCGTGATGGAACAATTTATACTACAGTAGAATTTCCTGTCCCAAAGCAAGACGCAAAGTAAAAAAGAAATCAATTCCATTCATGAACAATGGCATGCACGCACTATGACTCGCCAACGCGTTGCGCACGCGTCTCTTGCACAAAACAAAGAGCATTTGCTTCTTTTCCGTTGCCACGGAGCCCTGGTCCGGGGACGGGGAAGTTTGCCGCCTGCCGGTCTGATATCGGGACCTTGCTGCATGACAGACAGGGGGGCTGGCAGGTTCAAAGTCGGAAACCGACCTTGCCGCTTATAAAACAATTGGTTCAGACAACGTCTTTTTTTGCTACTGCGCTCCTGCGCCTCATCCGACCCCGGCCACGCTCATGTTGGCCCGAAAATGTGGCTATTTCTTGACTTGGGACCTGGATGGATGAATTGCAGGGGGTGCTTTTTCTTGGAGCTCGGACCCAAGGCGTTTTTAGGAATGTTCCCCTGCCAAAATACACGGCGCCAAAAGAAAAAAAAGAGAAACAGTCGGGGAAAAGAGAGAAAGACGTACATGCAATGTGCATGCGCCGACACGTGTGCTCAGAGGCTTGGTCGAGCGTTGCTGCAAGTACGTGTAAGAGCGACGACCTGCATGAGGAACGCGTCCACCCGGCAGGCTGTCCTTTTTCTGCCTTGTTCTCGTTTTCGTTTCTTCCAATGCCAATTCAACCAATGTACGTGACAGAGCGCGTTGTCTTGCGGGCAAGTCGTGTTGTCTTTGGCCAGTTGCTTTGGATGGGCGACTTTGTGCTCTCTCTGCCGTTTCCAGATGTCAGATCATCCACCGAGACGGGCCGGCCCTCCTTCTCCTTTTTTTTTTGTGAAAGTGCTAGTTACATGGCACGGTCCCCGGATCATTCATCTCGATGACTGCGCCCATACCAACAAAAATATAATTTTAGGTTTACAAAGAAACTCATCTCGTAGACTGGGCTGGCGTGGACGCGACACAGTACGCGCCTTTCAAGTCATAGAAGCAACAGCAAAGCTTCACTAAGTTATAAAAAAAAACAAAAAGAGACAGATGTGACGAAAGGGGCAAAGCAAAGAATATTATGATAATTGATTCTTTTAGCAAGCAAAAGAAACGGTCGAGTTAGTGTCTGTGTCCTGAAGCTACTGACGCCACCACCGCACAGGATGCGTTCCCCGCCAATGCACTAAAATAACCCTGGCCGGGCACCCGCTCTCCACTGAACCGCGTCAAGCCAAACTGGAAGCTCGGCGCTGCACCACCGTTTATAGTTAAGGAAAGAACTTGGCCATGCTCAGCGATGGAACAATTCATAGATACTTTATAAGTTAAGCTAAAGTTTTGATATGCTGAAAGTGTTAGTATTAGTGATTTTGTAGTTGCCCCCTTCAGTACTGTTCAGAGTCAGCGCCGCGATCTTTCTGTACCTGGAGAGGAGAACACCAAGTCCAAGTAAAGCTACAGTGCTAAGACTGGTCTTTACAAGATAGAAGTAATGCGAGTAGAATTAGGTATTTGTACAATAGTGTTATTGTTCTCATTGCTTATTGGCCATATGAGGAATAAATCTGATCTACTGAAAAGGGTCGTCCATATGTCGTTTGTAATGGATCCGACTTACGTATATCATTGACTTATTGCTAACGCCCATCAAGCTTAAGACTTCTATGCAGAATCTAGGATTCACTCGTTTCTGGATTATAGGTTACCTTATCCTCGACTTTAGCATTATCCTACGGGCATCTACTCCTCCTGCCTTTTCCAACTGCGGCCAGTCACTCAGTGTGCAGCAGCCCGCCACCAAGGCAAAAATGTTAGGCTACCCGGATATCGTTTGGCAAGCTCTGCTCGATCGTTCTGCTGCAGTTCTTTTCAGTCGGCCCGCGCCTAAATGCGGGGCGTCGAAGGTATTCGAAAACTCGTTGTATGGCAAGAGTTGTCGAGGGTGTGACTGAGTTTCATATAATAAACAAACATAAAAAGATTGAAACAATATTTTCCCAGGGGCAATCAGAGTAATACAGGGCGGAATCAATATGCTCATATATAAAGAGGCTCGAAGTTCCAAGCTAGGTACGCTGGCAGAGCAAAGACAGCAATGGTTTCCAACAAAGATAGGCTGTACATTGCACTCTGCCCAAGCGGAGTCGCTGACAGCAATGAGCGCAAGTAAGTCGTCGTCCATATTGATCCTGTTTAGTCTTTTGTATTTATGTAGCAACAAACTGACGGTGCCAACAGATACCACTGGGGGTTCCTCATCGGCCCCAAGGACGAGAGCAAGGAGCCGGTCCCCGGCCTGCGCTGCCACGTGAGAAACCACCCCCTCCAAGGCTGGATGTATGAAGAGCGCGAGCTCACGGATGTGCGAGGTACTAACAGGCTTCTCGCACGCATCACCATTGCCAAAATCGAGGACATGGGGCGACTCTTGAAGAGCCTGCGGGAGACACCCGTGGCGCAGGACGATCCGGACTTTCGCTGTCGGACATGGATGGCGGACGCGCTGCGGCGCATCGCTAATGCGGAACGCAGCAGCATCGTGGGCACCGCCGAGCTGGACTGGGACAAGATAGAGCAGAAAGGGAGGCGCTATGTGGAGGAGAAATTGGCAGCGGGACGGTATGTAGAGAGAGAGGACTTGTTGGACCGAAACCAACGTGGGACATGATGGAGAAAAAAGGAAGTTGTCGAATAAAAGCATTCTATTATTTAAAGGTCTCCCCACCACTTTTGTCTAATCGTCTCCATCCGCAGTTCCTTCGGCCAAGGATCAACGAATTTGACGGCCAGGTTTTGCCATGCTATTCCAGTCTTGTTTCCGAGCCATACAGACGTATACTCCCAATAAGGAGGGAGCCAGCCCGAAAACTCCCAGTCAATAATAGCTGCGATTTTTCCGTCGTGGACGATAATGTTAAAAGGGTTCAGGTCGCCATGGGTGAAAACAGGTGCCCCCCATTCCTGGCCATCTTGCAGGGCAATCACATCTTGTATGTTCGCCCATTCCTCATCGTCAACGTGCGGCAGCATTTGACCAGGCACGATGTCATCTCTTGACCATGAATGGAATTCTGGTATTGAAGGGAACGGCCCAAACGCGGGCGTCGATTGAGGAATACGGGCATCATATAACGGACCGCCTGCACAGCTCTGTATGGCGGTTCCAGAGGTCGGAATCGCGCGAAGCTCCGCGATCATACTTCGGAGCTGTACGAGAATACGCTCGATGTCCTCCTCCCTCAAGGTCGGCCAGGCTTCCGCCAGCGTTGTCCCGCGTATCCGCTCCATGACAATATAGGTACTATTGCGATGCGTAAAGGAGCAGAATACCCGCGGCACCGGAATCGAAGTCTGGGCAGCGACAAAGCCCATGGTCGCTACCTCTGTGGGGCTGATGTGGACGCCCTTCTTGACAATGAGTCCGTTGGAGATGGGCACACAGAGGCCGTGGCCTTTATAGAATCTAGCCGTGGTTCTGAGGGCAAGTAGCGTGAGATACTTGTATATAGGGATGCCATGGACAGTTTGAGGATGGCAGCGGTCTGTCATGGTTGCGTTAAGGTTGTGCAATGCGTGACTAAACGAATGGCAGTGTCAATTTGCTGCGATGTTGTGTAGAAAATTCTGCTTGAAAAGCCATGTGCTACCATACCAGAAAAGGGGCGGGTGTTGTAGTACAATCGCCAGGCGGCTGCTGACTTTGTGGTTGCGACGGCGGCTAAGAGTATCGAGATATTCGCATTACATCAAGAATTCAACCCCAGCTCTCGCGCCATTTTTCTTTCCTTGAATTTTCTTTTGCCTTTCTTTTACTTTTCTTTTTAAACGTGGTTGCAAGATTCTATCATGTCGTCTCTCTATCTCTGTTGCCATGGTCCTGACCTCCGCCGCAGCTCTCCCAATCGCAGGTTGCTTCCTATGTCACTCATTTGCGATGAATGCGCATAGTAATTACTACGTAGAAGTTAGCTAACCCTAGCAAACGTAGTACTTGCCTACTTGTTTGGCCGGCTAGCTCGCGGTTGGTATGTATATGCCTTCTGTGCTACAGTAGTCTGTCCTGCACGTTGCAACGCCCTGGTCGAGATCGTTTCGAACAACACGTCGGCCTTGCCTGGGTACAGAGCTGCCTGAAACTATTGACGCCTCACCACCAGGATGCTTTCCCCGGCAATGCACTAAAATAACCCTGGCAAGCCCTGAGAACCGGGTGGTGCATGTGTCTCCACCGCGCCGCTTTCAGATGCGCCGACCAAGGTGGGAAAAACGGCGCTGCGCAATGTAATGCACCTCCGACAAAGACTCAGGCCCGGCAAGAAATCGGTGGTGCAGCTTATTCTCCCCACCAAAATTGTAAATTCACTCGCTGTAGGCTGAACATGCAAGTCATCTATCTTTGTGCAACTGTAAACTAAGTAGAAGTTTTCTGTTGTGGGAGCCCCGCAATTTCTTCTGCCAAACCACAACGGGGAAGCTTCACGACATTCTGCAGCGGCAAAGTAAAGATACGATCGCATAATATATCCCCGTCCTGTATCACGAGAAGAGAATCCCTGCTCCCGGTCCCTTTGGTGCATTATTTTTCTTCAGCTCGCTTATTGTATACCCGTCAGCTGTAAGCGCCTGCCGCCATGGCAGTCACCGATATTGTCACCATCGACAACTTGTCGACAAAACTGCCGCAATGGCGCCCTGATGCGGCCAACCACCTATACGCCATTGTAGACATGGGAAGGTATGTATTTAATCATCTTGCATCATCTCTATCGCGTGTGCATACTAACACCACCCCCAGCAACGGCATCCGCTTCTCCATCACTTCGCTGGCGCCGCCGTTCTCGCGGCTGCTCAACCCGCTCTTTTCCACGCGTGCCGCCATCTCTCTGTTTGACGCCCTCGCGCCCTCGCCCTCCCACCCAGGCAGCCTCGTATTCCCCGACCAGACCGTCATCGACGTCGCCGAGGCCGTCGCCAGCTTCCACCACGTCGCCGTCGCGCACGGCGTGCCGCAGACGCAAATGTACATCTTCGCCACGGAAGCCATGCGCCGCGCCGACAACGCCGGCGACGTGCTCAACGCCATCCGCACCGCCACGGGCGGGCTCGGCGTGCAGATCCTCGCGCCCGAGGTCGAGACGCTGTGCGGCGCCGTCATGGGCACCCGCAGCAGCCTCGTCGGCGTGCCCGGCGGTGCGCTCTTCCTCGACCTCGGCGGCGGCAGCGTCCAGATGACGTGGGTCGACACCGCGCGGGAGGAGTACATGGCGGACGCGGCGACGGCGGGGTCGAGCATGCCGTACGGCGCGGCCAAGCTGATCCGCGTGCTGGAGCAACAGCCGCTCGAGACGCAGACGCTGGAGCTGGATACCCTGCGGACGGGCATGAGCTCCGTGTACGACATCTTGTGCGCCAAGTTTCCAGCGTTGAAGGCAATCCGGGAGGCGTATGAGGGAGGAGACGAGAAGGCGACGGTGGATGTGTACATGTGCGGTGGTGGCTTCCGTGGCTACGGCACCATGCTCATGCACGACGACGACATCACGCCCTACCCCATCCCGTCGATATCGACGTACACCGTCGATGGCGCCAAGTTTAAAGAGACGCAGCGCATGCTCAACATCAACAGCTCGTACGAGGGCAAGATTTACGGCCTGTCGAAGCGCCGTCGCAAGCAGTTCCCCGCCATCGTCCACGTTGTGGAGGCCTTTGTCAGCGCCGTCCCCAACATCGGGCACGTCATGTTCAGCGGCGGCTCCAATCGCCAGGGCGCGCTGCAGATGATGCTGCCGCCCGAGATTCGCGAGAGCAACCCCCTCGAGGTTCTGGCCAACATTGACCCCCTCGACAAGCCCTTGTTCGATGCCGGCTTGGAGCTCCTTCTGTCGAGTCTGCCGGATCCTACCATCGTCTCCAAGATGCCTACGATTCTCGCACCCGGCTTGGGCTATCTCTTCATCAAAGAGCTCTGGACGCGGGCCGGCCATGAGGCTGATACAAACGCATCCATATCTCTCCACACGTCCATCATTCGCGACCCGGGCTGTCCTGGTCTCACGCATCTATCGCGCGCTCTTCTCGGCATCGCTCTCGCCACGAGATGGGGCTCATTCCTGTCACCCGCCGATGCGCAACTTGAGCAGGGCCTCATCGCCATTATCCGACGATATGGCAGTGAAGCCCTGTTCTGGACCCGCTACCTGGGTGCTATTGCTGGCGCCATTGCAGAAATTCTGCCATTTTCACCTGCCTCTGTCGAGGAGCTCAAGCAAGCCGTCGAGTTCAAATCCGAGATTGTGCAAAAAGAACACAGCCGCGTAGTCAAGCTATCCATCGGTATTGCTTGCGATCACGCCAGACGCCTGGATGAAGAAACTCTGATTGATAATATCAAATCGGCCACCAAAAACAAGGACGAGGGAAGTCCCAAGAAAGTTTCGGTCACGATTTATAAGCGCGCATGATTCATAAAACAAGTCAACAATTTATTAGACCGCTGGTTGGTCGCTAACTATCCAAAGTCATGCTATCAATTTTTTTATGCTTTTCGCTGAAAATGCCAATACAAATCATCAAATCATGAACAGAAGAAATCTCCTACTCGTCATCATCATCACATTCATCATCATGTCGCGAACCCTTGGATTTGCTGGATTTGGGGTTTCGCTTGCGCGCATTGAGCTTCTTCAGCTCGTGGTTGATGACGAGGACAGCCAGCAGCTTATCAATCTCGTTCGGAGAACCCTGCACTCTCGTGTAGAAATCCTTGCGAGACTCAAACAGGTGCTTGGCGGTCATCTGAAGCACCTTGCTCTTGCACGCGCGGCTGGGATACTTGGAAGACGAAAGCCAGTCCAGGGACACTTCCAGGCTCTTCTTGGTACGGAACTGGTAGTGGTAGAAGGTGGTCATCAGGGGAAAGACCATGTCTAACATCCATCGGTACATCTTGCCGTGCTCAGCGGCAATGGGATCATACTCGGTGACCTCCTTTGAGAGTCTGCCCATGTGTTTCTTGAAGGCAGCCAGCGTCTCACGGTAGATAAGAATAAGCTGCCACATGCTAGCCCAGATGGCGAGACGTTCATCAGGCTTGAGAGAGCCCTGCTGAGCCAGAATGTCGTCCAGCTCCTTGAGGATATCGTGCTCAATGAAACGCGCACCCTGGCGGGCAATGTTGCGCAAGCGCGCCTGGACGGACAGGGGAAGGCTGACAAATTTGTTGCTAGGGTCACGGCACCAGAACGAATCTGTCTTCCAGATGCGAAAGAAACAGTTGAGCTTGTGCACATTGCTAACAAGGCGATGCTTTCAAAAGTTAACGGCATGCTTGCAATAGTCGAGGCAAGGGTTGCTTACTCTTGGGAGGCCTTCACCATCTAGGCTGTAGGCAAGCATGAAGCTTTGGAGGGCAAGACGAAATTTTTTGGTGCCTTCACGCTTGATTTCTTCCTCGACCCAACCCTGCAGCTGTCCATGGCTGGGGACCTCATCGCGTGGGAAGTCGGCGAGACGCAGACCTCCAGCCTCATTGGCCTCTCCGTGCGGGCGATATGCCTGCACAGTGACCTTGAGGGGTGTGGATGAAGAGTCCTTGGTCAGATACAGGAGGATCTTTTTGGGGTTGCCAGTGTGGAAGCGTGGGCCATTGCACAACATCTCTTCTTCAGCGGCATCCTCGGACCAGATGTCTGCAGGCGGATGGGTTAGCTGTGGGGTGCTTATCGGCGACAGGGGAGGGTGAGCCGATCCGTACCTGGGATTCTTCCAATCACGGGCCATGTCATACCGGGAGTGACACGGCTGCATACGAGGTGGGAGTGGTCCGGGAACGCCTTCCGGCACGTGGGACACACACCACTTTCATGGCACTGCATGATGGCGTGTAAGTCAGCATGAAGGAACGACACAAATGGGTTTTTTTGGGCAGCAAAGCAGAAGGCTTGCATGCAGCCCAGGTGGGTAGCAACCAATGACTTACACGAATCTTGGACACACGGCACGGCACACAAGCACCAGACTTGCGCACATCAGCCGTTTGCATGGGATCCGCAAGCTGACGGTGCCGCTTCTCGACCTCATTGCTGGAACGGCGGCGTTTGAGATTGGCCACAGCCTCTGGCGAGCGTGCATCATGCAACTGCACGTGGCTTGGGTACCCAACAGGCAGTGGCTTGGGGGAGCGCTCGCCCTGGGGGTACGTCCACTCATCGTCGCGGGACTTGGCCTCGCTCAGGGCAATTCTGGCATAGTGAGCATCGTGCGTGGCATCGACAACCGACGACGACGAGCCCGAATGCTCAGACGGCGAGGCGCTGCCGGTAGTGACGAGCTCCGGTGGGGAGCGGGGAGAGGTATAGTCAGACGGAGGCGACGGAGCCTCCTCCTCGTCAGACCGGAACGACGCATTCATCCTGTAGAAGTCGGACTGCAGCGTCTCCAGAGAGAAGGCGTCAATGGGGTACGACTCGGCGCCGGCGAGCTCCTTGGACACTTGATAGTAGTCTTCGGGCAGCTGCCAGCTGGACTGAGTGATGGAGGACGGCGGCGAGGGGAGAGCACCAAAGTCCTGGCCGGTCTCCTGGCAGTAGGAGGACCAGTCAAAGTACTGGTGGAAGAGCTCGTCCTCCTCGGGAGCGGGAGGAGAGGAAGGGATGCGGGAAAGAGATCTGCTGCTTCTATACGACTCCATTTCTTTTTTTTATTCCCTCTCAAATCAGAGCTAGGGACCTCGGGGAAAACAAGCCGTGCGTGTGTAAGTCACGGCAGGGGGGGTAGAGTGAACGGAACTGGGGGGGCGTGTGGGCTATTCCGGTGGAACTCTGGCTTCGATTGCGCCGTTGCCGCGTGCTTTAGCAGCCGTTTTTTCTTTCAGATTGGGTGTGTCTTTTCTTCTTTGGGACACTGCAGTGTCCGGTAGCCTGCTTCTGGACTCTTGACTGGGGGGTGACGGGACCACCAAAGGGAGACGGCTGGAGGAATCCTTGCCGTTTGCAAATTGGGGAATGACAGCTTGCAGGGTGGCTATAGTAAAATTGGTGGTATGGCACGAGGGAAACAAAAAATGGGTGTGGTAGTGTGTATGATGTGGAGGTGCGTGAGAAGATGGCTGTTGGGTTGGTGTGTGTGTATCTCAGCTTATTGAAGTTATCCAATATGCGTTGGCGATGATATGCTTCTGTCTCTTGTATGAAGGAATCAATTGAAGTATAATTTAAAAGAAGCAGAAAGCTTTTGAGAAGAAAGAAGAGGAGAGAGAAATAGTACCAACTACCCAAGGCCAGGAGGCCGGGTACCCTCCTAGGGCCCTGCTTTTTAGTTCTCCCATTCATCATTCAACGCTCGTCCCGCCGCGCCAGTGCCACGACTTACACACATCGTCAGAAAGTGCATTTTCGGTGTCGCAGGGGTGCGTGATTGGCCACAGCCGCCTCAGACCCGTTGTTTTGGGCCAATGGACGATGTGACCCTCACCGATTTTGACCATTTTGAGGCGGCCTCTGATTGGCTGGATCCGGCTCAATGGCCTCGCTTCCCTCTTTGCTTCTTACACAACACGCCAATTGCTGGGCAGACGTCGTGTCTTGAATATATGAAGCCTGACAGATCCGGTTTGTTGTTGAGTTGTGTGGTCGGCGCCTCTGTTTCGGCTCTCGTCGCACCTTGGAGGCAGCGAGTCGCCGGTGCAAGGTTGGCGACCCGCCCGCTGGTCGACGGCTGTTGGATCACCACCAAGTTGTTGACAAAACGAAAAAAAGAACCATGACAAGAGGAGAATTTTTAAATGTATTGGGAATTTGAAATACCCTCTTTGACTAAACTAGCGTGGGGAGCTAAATAATTAAGAGCAACCATCCCTGCTCGGCGCAGAAGAGCGATGGACGAGCGGGAGGGGGGGAGGCGAGATTAGGCGAAGATGAGAAAAGAGACGACCTGTCGGCCGATGTCTGGGGTTCTACGGGCCGTTCGACTAACACGAGCCCATGTGCGAGGGCGTGCGCGCCTGTGTGTGTCATGTGTGTGCGTGTGTGTGTGTGAGGCCGCTGGTCGGCAATTATCAACCGTCCCATTGTCACTACCATTCTGTACCTGGCGCAGACCCAAGCCTAAACAGGGAATCACCCCAGTCATAAACATGATGGTCCCGGATATTTGGTATTCGGTTCCGGCAAGTTGGGTCTTTGCCCCCAGCCTAGTGTGCGTATTAGCACGTTTGGACTTGGGTTTGTCCGCGAGCTAGACATGGGGGGATTGGACCAGGCTAAGCCACCTTTTCTGCTTTCTTTTTTTTTTTTCGCTAGCATGCACGGAGAAGAGAAACTCAATCGATGCCTAACCATGATGCTACTTCTTTTTGGCACGGCTCATTGCGCTGTTTTAGCCTCATCAATCGAGATCCTTCAGACCAAGCATCGTTCTCGGGGAATGCTGAGACACATGGCTGAGCATTGTCAGTTTGTTATCAATCGCACAATGGGGCGAAAAAAAAAATTGCTCATGTCACAGAAGCACGCAAAATTTAAAGACGTGACCAGGATTGTGAAACAGAGCCCTCATGCACAGTTTTTCTGCAAGGCGTAACCAGCAGGCCGGGTCAAGCCTTCGACCAGGGCCACCCGCGCCGTCGGGTCACCCATCCTGGACCATCCAAGGCCAGCCTGCTTAGCTTGATAGCCTTATTTTCAAGAACCAGGGCCTTTCGCCCCCTCCCCAAACCTGTTCCTCGTAGAGCATGCATGCATGCACCCCGCCAAAAGGTACGACGCAGGGATTCTCGAAATGTCGGTCGGTTGAAACATGGAAAAAGGGGAGGGGTGGGTGACCTGCCGACCTCAGAAGTCCGAGTCCGGCAACAAATGTTGAGCAACAGACGCAGCCCTGGGCGAGAAGACGGCCGTGGACGAAAGGTCCGAAAAGCGCCGCTAGACAAACATGGCCGCTCAAGTCGGCCGCCTCTGACGAATTGCACGTTTAGTCATTGCACATGGCGGTCAGCGGCCCCCGAGGGGGGGGTTTTTTTTTTTTTACTTTTTTTTTTCTGATTCAGTATTGGGCTGCGAAGTGGCTACGACGATCAATAAAAATTGTTC
The DNA here is from genome assembly GCA_002796755.1 of Paracorniculantispora psalliotae. Classification (NCBI taxonomy): domain Eukaryota; kingdom Fungi; phylum Ascomycota; class Sordariomycetes; order Hypocreales; family Cordycipitaceae; genus Paracorniculantispora; species Paracorniculantispora psalliotae. The sequence continues at coordinate 169,680 of PHFE01000107.1, forward strand.
TCGGCAATGTACATCGTTGTCTCGAGGTATATCTCTTGCCGCATCGGTAGGTTGTTGACCGACACCGGGAACCGCACAGGTGGCCATAATAAACGGGGGACAGAAACCTTTTGCCACTTGCCAGCGTCGAGTTCTAGAAGGACTATTGGCAAGCATATCATGCAACAACGTGTACCATTCGTTTAGTTAAGATGGACTCGGACGTGTATGAATCAGTCTATCAGCGGCCAATGGGCCTTCGTGTTGAGAAGCACAAAACCCTGTCAACTTGATGCCGGATGGATAGATTTTCTTCTTTTCAGCTCATACTAATTCTATACCGACATTTCATATGGAAAGTTGAGTGCCTCCTCAGCGAGATAGCAGCCCAGTCGGCGCGGCTCCCGTGATTCCGGGCTGATGCGCGGCCAGGCAGAGGCCTGCGCCACGCTGCTCATTGGGCCTGTTATTGGTGCCAGAGACATGCGATACGAGAGAGTGTGTGTGCTACCCCGCACCAAAACAGAAATACCTTGGAGGAATGGTAGATGAAACTGTTCTTTCCTTTTTCTTCTTTCTGTTTTAGCATGTGTCTGGCGCTCTCATTGGCCGTACGTTGGGTTTGCGTTAATGCGGCGTTACTGCAGAGTTGATGCGTGCAAGCCTGACTGGCTGCATTGTCACACGCTCAAGCTGCGAAGGATCTGCGCCAGCGACTGGCCCAAGAATTCCAATGGCTTTTTTTCTCCAGGGATGACGTCGTGTTAGAATGAAACATCCACCCCTTCGTCCGCTCTTTGATAAATTAGGCAGGGTGTAGCCGCTGAATAAGTAATGCTCCAGGGTATGGCTTTGCCAGATGGGCGCACACCCTCTCTGTATATACTAATACACAAACAGAGTCGACTTGTAACAGCCAAACCCAAGACTAATGATCGATGTTCACCACAAATCGTGTAGATATAAGCTGATTTGCTTAAGAGACTAGTACATACGGCCATAGATATCAGAAAATTCGGGATCCCGTCTGCTCTCCCATAGACAAGCTGATAATCGGCAGATTAGTAGTTGGGTCGGTGACGACCAGCG
>PHFE01000107.1:170769-188926 GCA_002796755.1 Paracorniculantispora psalliotae
GACTTTTTTGTCAATTTCCTTCGATTTCTTTTTGCATATTCTGGCGATGGGCAGCGTACAGAGCTTATATACTTTTTGGTGTGGCAGCTCTGCGAGCTGAACAGCCCCATGCGGCCTGTTTTGGCGGCCACACCATCTGAAAAACGCCAGCCATCGATAGCCTCGGAAGTCTTTCGTAGCATGCTCATTGGAATCTATATATTGCGAAATCATCAATAATATCATATTGGTGAGAATTATGGAATTCGCGGCCGAAATACTGATCAATGGTCTCATAGTTTGTTAAATATTATGCAACAGCCACCTAATACGCCTAACCATGCTAACGATACAATTTCAACGCATGCGGTGCGATATTTCTTATTACTGCTTGCGACACACAACCTCAACATTGTTGCCCATGGGATCAATCACAAACGCAGCGTAGTAGTGAGGGCCAAATTGCGGACGAGGCCCCGGCGCTCCGTTGTCTTTGCCGCCAGCGGCCAGAGCCTTGGCGTAAAACTCGTCGACTTTGCTCTTGTCTATCCCATATAATATCAGTATACGAGACCACTTGAAAAAAGAAAATTGGGCGTGTGTTCCGCCACTCACCGTCTGCGGCAAATGCCCAGTGCGCGTAGTTCTTCTCCACCACTGTCTCGGCCATGCCCGACAGCCAGAAGCTGGCCTTGTTCTCCATGGGGCTGTTCTTGTCACCCAAAGCTACTAGCTTGTCCTCAAACATGGAAATGAGCTTCTCGTAGTTCAAAGGCGCCAGCGCGGCAAGGTAGAAGTCGACTACCGCTCTGTATTTGTCCTGCGGGACTGAAAGCGCGACGTGATCAAACATGGTGATGTGAGTGGTATGTATAGGGATTGAAGATGAGAAAAATTGATGCTGGTAATGACTTCTTCAATTACTTGGTTTCAATCGAAACAATATATAGTTGATGCAGTTGCTAAAAGTCGGCCTTCGGACACACCCGTGTCCGAACGTTAATGAGGCGTAAGCGAGGTGAATTGCCCACGCACTAACTGATGCCAAAAGTTCACGCCAGATTCACCGAGTGAGATGACGTGGGGCGGCGCGAAAGTTTCGGGGAAGCCACGGTACCGAAACAAGCAGATTGACCAAACTTCGGAGTTAAAGAGATTGACGATGTTCAATAAGTTGTGAAAGATGGCCAGGCTGCACGATGATTGCAGGGTACGTGGTCGCGAATCAAAACGCCTATCCCCGACGATGCCAAAGGTTCGATATTATTGGTGCGCGCAGATGTTTGTGCATTTCGGTGAATTGAAGTATTTTGCTCAGAAAACCAGCTAGATAAACTTGTGAATAATGTGTCTATTGGCAGTTTCCGCAAATTGGTAGAGACCATCGTACCATTCGCTCGCGGCAGACCTCTGCTCGGCACCGTCCATCACCGAAACCACAGCATACTCTTCCTCATCTCCCTTGGCGTCTACCTTCCAGCCGCCGACTAGTGTCTTTTGCTTATTATCAGATGCATCTTTCGGGGCCGCTTCCAGTCGCTTCTCAAACTCGGCCCTCGCACTGGTCTTCATGAGAAAGCGGTGCACCTCCAAAACGCCGCCGCCGCCGTCAGGCTTCAGTTCGTCGAGCTTGAAGCTGTAGTGCGCCATCCACTGAAACTCAAAATAGTTGATCATTTCCATGACGCCCTTTTTCCACTCGGGGGAGCCGTGCATGCCTTGGTAGTGCGACTCGAGCGACTCCCACTCACCCAAGAGGTACAGGAGGGAGGGGTCCTCGGCCTCGCGAAAGTAGCAGAATTCGTAGTGCGTGAAGTCGCTCAGGTGAGATTTGATGTCGGCGAGACGCTTTTGGAGATCAGGGTCCTCGAGCGAGGCTGTAGGCTTGAGCCGCAGCAGTCCAATCTCAGAGACGGTCATGACTGGCGATTTCTTTTGTGGTTGCGTGTATATGCGACTCGCAAAGTGATGACCAGAAAACGACTTGTCGGGGTTTTACAAGGCAAATATTTGGAAGCTTTTTTTGTATTCTCCTGCTCTTCTTAAATGGAAGATTGCACTTTGGAACGTCAATCGCCTTCTTCACAAAACACGTGCGGGCGGCAGCCAGGCGTTGCCTTTTTGAGACTGGCTTGCCTAGTGGTGACGCAGATGATGCGATTGACAGCGGGAATTTACGATCGCGTATTGCATGGCCATCTGCGCGGGGTATTGATGGCTTGAATCCCGATTGAACCTGAGTCTTAGAAGCCGCCCCTCATTTCTTAACAACATGTTAGAGTTGCTGCCTCAACCTTGCTAGTCGACAATGTGGCGGCTGCTTGTGAAACAATGCTAATAACAATGCTTGGACCGTTTTAGTGTATGCTCATGGAGCTCGACGATGGCAACCGTATTGGTTGTGTAAGTCGTCGCAAAGCGCGCGCTTATCAGTATTGAATAATTGTCCGCTACATGACCAAAAACTCCGACTCCATGGAGCTATGTTTCACCAAATATAACTGCATACCGGTTCAGCACACTGCGGGGCAGACGGGTGCGCAGCCTGAAAGTCTAACTCGGCACTGGATTGTTGAGGGGGTTGCCGTAGACCGCTTGAGCCGATGTAAACAATAAGACGACATTTTTATTATGCCTTTGTGCAAGGTGGACTTGACTTGTTAACGTAACTACCCACCGGTTTTGCCTGCGACACAGCCTCCACCGGTGACGCTCTGCGCCCGCGGATTTTCTGGAGCTGGTCACTGGCGGGGACCATGTTCTTTTTTTAACCTCGTGTCGGTCAACGGATGGCACCGTAGTATCCATGTGGGTTTGAGCCGGCACTGTGACGTCGCACTCCGGCGCAGAACCCTTCGTGCACCGCTCTCAGTAAGCCATAGATCATGGTCGGCGGGCGCCTCAGAAACGGCCGCGTTGATGTTGAAAGCTACAAGTGCTGCTCAGGTGGGCGGTGAAAACAGCATTGAGGACGGGTGGACGGGTGGATGAAACACTCTTTCTTTGAAACTTGGCGCATGGTGACCTATTCGGGAGGCGCTGTGAAACAAAGTCATTTCAGGCGTGTGAAGATGCGTCTCTCCCTCGGGAACCCCCTTTGTCGAACTAGCAGACGATAGTAAGTGAGCCACGGACAGTAGAAGAAAGATGTGGTGAGCAATGGTGCGCCCCAATATTCAGGGGCTTTGAATTAAGAAACAAGATTAATTCTCCGTCTGGCGTGGGCAAGTCTGGTGGAATACCAGGCCCTGATCTTCAGCATGTTGACCGAAAGAGGCGACGATGGGCGGTCTCCAGTAATAGTGAGCAGGTAACTGTTAGTTAGCAGCGGTCCAGAAGCGCGCAGAAGCCCCAAATGCCCTGAAGAGGGCTGCAGCGGATGCGGCGACGCAGGCCTCTTTTCCCAACCAGTCTTGGAGAATGTGGACATATTGTTGCGGCTGAGGCTGACTGAGAGCATCTCACCGCGAGTGTGGCTGCCAGCTGGCAGAGCTGCAAGCTGCCGGGGCGCCAGCTGCAGGCAAACAGCAAACAGCTTGATGTGAGGGAAAAACGCCATCCTCACCTCCTACATCATCATCCTTTTTTGCTTCATTTTGCTTTCGAATCGATATTTCATCCATTACGGCCCTTCCCTACCTATAGCGTCTGGCCTTGAGACAGGCTCACCTCCTTTGTTGCTCTCTTGTCTACCGGCTCCCTTCGCCCAGCGACCGACCACCAAACGTCATCGCTTCTCCACCACACCCCCGACACCAACCCGTCTGCCAGAGATCCAGTGCCACGCTGGACACGAAGCGCAGCATTTTTCTCGACTCTTGTACGTGCCTTGCAACCGGCAGAGAGGGACCCCCTTCTTCTGCCGGTCTTCCGTTTCCCGATTTGGCAGCATGAGCTCTGCTGCGACTGGTATTGTGCGCACGTACGCCGGCCGCGTATGACGGCAGCATCTCGTGTGCTGGCTTGGCCCTTTTGCCACGCACGGCGCGATTCAATCCGTGTTGGTGTGCTGGCGTTGCTTTTTTGCGTGGTGGTTCAACTGCCCTGGCACTAGTCAGCTCCAGAGTTGGCAACCAAGCACAGCATTCTTGGACTCGCATGCCTGTCGATCAATCCAGTCCAGCACTGCCCCCCGTCGATTGCTCCCAGTTATGCTCAGTGTCTGACCATTTCTCCGTGTTTCTTTTTCTTTTAGGAAGTCTTGCTCTCTTCGATTCTTCTCCTCGATACCCCGTCTTTCTACTTGAGTTTCTTGCTACATGTTTTACTGCTGCAAAGAGGCTTGGTCATAGTCGCCCGTCATGACCTCAAGTAAGTCTTTGCGAGCAGCCACGCTCCCTTCTTCCATCTCTCTTTCTCCTCCCCCAAAACAACAACTGCCTCCCACGCCTACCGAATCCGAAAGTCCTACGAAATCACCGCATCGACGCAAACCTAGTTTCGACTTTTTTCCAAAACGAACTCGTGGTTCCCCCAGACGAACCAGCCATGCTGTGAAACCTGGAATTGAATACGACCTTCCCAATAAACCACTCCCGCTACCGCCATCGCCCCCAAACAACATTACCAATACTAAACCACGAAAATGGGGCGACCGCCTCTCTTCCTTGCTCCCCGTGCTCACATCTTCATCAGCGACAGATTCGTCTTCTGCCAATGTTCAACGAAAGCCCGTTTCTCTCTCCGTGTCTGGCAAAGTCTCACCCACCGAAACGCCGCCGCCACCGTATAAAGAATACGATTCGAAACATTCGCCGCCTATAGATCCTTTGGATACCGCTGCTGCTACCGACTCCGATCGAGGCTCTTCGCCGCCCTTCCTCTCCGGAGGCGAGTTTCTGCTTAGTAGCGACCACGCCTCGTCTTCTGACCAAACCACGTTACCCCATGCCGCCACCATGCCTATCCTACGAACCGAAATCCCACACAGCGCCTTGGGCATCGAGGAGCAGCCTCAAATAGCCAGCGTCACAGGGTCCATTGCCCGATCTGGCTCTGAAACTCAGCTCTCGCCCATGCATGAGCTCCCCCCTCAGACGCCCGCCTCGCGTAACGGCTCGACTGATGAGGGCAATGGCGACCTTCGTGGCCCGCGAAAGCTGCGCAAGAGCTCTGTCAGCCCAAAGAGACCTCGCGCCAACTCCTACCAACCCGGTCCCTCGATTCCTGTGCCTGGCATCACAGCCAGTTCAACCATGCCCCTCGCCGAACTTAGAGGCCGCAGTGTCTCGTCGCACCCTACGCTGTCAGTAACAGAGATTAGCGCACCGCCTTCCATGCCACCGCCGCCTATCCCGCGACCTTCTTCTCGAGGCGTCTCCCCTAAGAGTGCAAGCCAAAGCCCGAACAGGAACCGCATTCGCAAGAGTTGGATGCCTGGCGGCCGATCAAGATCAAACTCGGTCGAAGTCTCGTCGCCAATCGCGAAGATGCAAGCCTGGATTATGACCGAAGAAAGCACCTCGGAGTATAATCCTTCCTTTTTAAAAAACGCTGAAAAGGTAAATTCTTTGCATTTGCCAATCATGTATGTCGACGCTAACATTCATTTAACTAGGTCCCCGAGTTATGGAATGAAACCGGCAATGTGCTCGTCTACCTCTACCCCCGAAGCAGTGGCTGTGGCCCTAGCTTCAAAGTGCCTGAATTTACAATCAGCTCCTCATATCTATTCAACGAGCTGCTGGCCTCTGAACCTACATCAGCGACTGGACACCGTTCAAGAAGTTTTGGTGGCAGAGATAGCTTGACTGTTGACGATGCTAGTCGCATTCACGCGCCGTCGACTAGTCAAGCTGATGACTATTCTAGTGAACTGAAGCTATATCTGCCGGTGGCGCGACCTTCGGCCTCAACACATTTGGTGGCGCCTGGCCAAGGCGGTGACGATGAGCTTGATCGTTTGATTGCTATCCGCAACTTATTTGCCTTCCTCACTGGCCAACCGCTAGTTGGCACTAAAGCTCGTTCGACTGTCTTCCTGGCATTTTTGGAAATTGCAGACCTGCTGCAAGAGTACGGCTTTACTGGTATTGACGGCACTGGGTTTGGAAATGCCGTCGACATGAGCTTCAGCTTCTACTGCGACTACCTCGGTCTTTCCGACTGTAGGCATAGTCGCGAAAAGACTGTGGAGGCTCTGGTCTTGGGCGAGCGTATGAGAAATATCGACCTGTACAACGAAGCATTCGCCCATGCTGCTGGCAAATACTCTGCCATTATCGATCTGCGCCTCCCTCTTTTCGACCGGATCTCGCCGCACACACGCCAACGTCTCGAGCGTGCCCATATCGACCTGGTTAACCGACAGCACAATGTTAACGACCACCTCGAGCAATTTGAATTCCCGTCGATATTTTCCGGCATTGCCAACTCGACATCTATTTCTGAAATGAAAAGCATTCGATTCAAAGTTTGGCGAAATTCCTTCACCAGAATGCGATCATTCATGCTCAGCTACTACAAGTCTACGTTTGGTAGCTGGCCTCCCAAAGCTAGCAGCAAGAAGAACCCGTTCATGGAAAGTGGCTTAAATCGACTGGTGCTGAAGATGCTCTACTCCGACATGTGTGCTCTCTATGACTTGCTTGTGGATAGAACCGACTTGACGTCCAGAGTCATTGATCACGCACCCGAGCTTTCGTCTGATCCTGAAAAGGTTGCGAAGTCGGCCATTCGCAACATCATGTCGGAGTATGACCGATCGAGACCGCCAGTTCTACCCCCGATTCCTTTCGATCTACCTCAGCTACCGACTGTTCAATCCATCCACGAGACCTACTCAAACTTGTCTGCCAAGGACCAAGCCAAGTTTGACAAGAAGCTCAAGGAGCACGAACTGCTTCTCATCTTGAACAAAGCTTACAACTATGACACCAATGGCATCAAGCTTCCATTCCTTGATTCATTCAAAGATTTTGAAAGCCGAGAGGCCAAAGGCAAGATGAAGCAAGATATCGTCGATCAGCGTATTGGCTACTGGATTTTCCTATACGCCGTCCTTCAATCACTTCCCATGCTGGTTGTCGATGCCGCCGGTCTCAAGTATACCGAAGGCACAGAGTACTTCTTGTGCCAGCCTCCTATGGGGCAACCGCCGTGGGCTGAAGATGGCCAAGTTCGCAAGATGTGGTACGAGGTCGCTGGTGGCGGTGGCTTAGTTGAGCTCTCTGCCGATGCTGTCATGTATAGTGTCGAGGCAACGTACCACCGCAGCCACTGTTGGCTTGCTGCCAAGCAATGGGAGGGACTGGACGGGACTGATGCGCCACCTCCAGAGTCAATAATGTCGCCCCTTGAGCCGCCGCGAGCCATATTTGAAGGCGGAGGCGGCATCCTCGGAAGCCCGCCTCCAGTCGTGGGGCCTAGCACCCCATCGCCGCCCTTGGGCACGCCCCCGCTCGCAGTCCGCACGCGTAACTTGTCACCGGCTCGTGTTCGCGCAAGCAGTGCGTTCCGCTCCAGCATTGCCATCGGCTTGGAGCCTGTCCCGATGGAGCCGCCTACAAGCGTTTTCGGTCCACACCAGCGAAGCAGTTCTCTTGGCCCGCGCCCTCCCAGTGCTTTTATGGGAAACCGCAGTGTTTCTGGCTCTAATCTCGCTGGCATGGGCACTCCGAGAACAGGTACTCCTACGACGATAGCTGCTACTTCTGGTACAACTTTTGATGATATCCTCGGAGGTGGAACCGATGACAAGGCCAAGGCCAAGACCAAGGAGAAGGAGAAAGAAAAGGAGAAGGAAAAGAAGCCGGCGAAGAAGAAGGGATTCTTTTTCTAAACGAAAGGCACTGCATATTTGGATTATTTACATTCTTGTTACTTTTTGATCTATTCTTTTTTTGCAATATACAGCATAGCATATGTGGCACTTCGCCCGGCGCGGCACTGAGCATTTCCAATAGTGCAATCTAGACTTAATATACTTGAAACGAACTCAACAGTCGAAAACATTACTCGTAAACCTATAATGCGCAATTTTAACGTCACATGTATAGTGCAAAATTGATGAAAACGACAGCCACCTGGACTGTCTATTATGAACTATTGATAGGCTGTATAGCAAACTAAAGTAAGAAAATGGTATCTGGTGCCTTGGGGCTAATGATGATAGATAGGAAAGTGCGTCATGCAGTTTTTAAGTTGAAAAGAGGAAAGCCAACCCAATATTCGTATTGCCTCAACGGCAACTGTGTGTGATGTAGAATTGTTGTTCGTTATCGCCGTGTCTATTTTTCATGGTCGGTTGTTAATCGAGACGCGGGCGAACCCATCGTCCACGCTCCGTGTGCCACCACTTTTCCTTCTCCTTCTTGTCGGCCACGACGCCCTCGCGCCAGTTCCAGCTACCCGTGCAGCCCGTGGTGCCATCAACAAGGGCCTCGCCACCGCCTGCCGCAATGTCGGGGACGTCAACGAGGCCGCCCTTTTCGTCCGACGAGCCCGGATCAGGGCGCAGGCAGTAGTCGATGGGGCTGCCGACGGTGCCGATGAAGCCGCCCAGGCCAAAGGCGTCCACCAGCAGGCCCTCTTGCGAGTGCACCTGGACCTGGAAGCGGAAGTTGGGCCGCGCGTCGTCGAGGCGGGCCTGGGCCGCGATACGAGCGGCGCGGAGATCGGTGCCGTGGGGCGGCGGGGCCGCAAAAGAGCTGCCGGTCGGCAGCGACGCCGCCGTCGCCGACTTGGGCAGGCTGCCAAACTTGGCCGACGCGAAGCCCGTGAAGCTGCTGCTACTGCTGCTGCTGCGGCCCCGACCATGGCTGCTGCCGCAGCGGCCACCGTTGGCCCAGATGCGGTCCGACGACTTGGCAATGACCTCGAGCGGGCGGCAGAGCTGCTGGAAGACGCCGTTGGGGTCGTTGGGCGCGCGCAGGGTGCGCAGGGCGGGGAAGCCGCCCGCCTCGATGCTGCGCGCGAGGATGTCGTCGGCGTCGCTGACGCTGCCGGCGGGCAGGTGCGTCATGATGTCCCAGTGCAGCTTGGTGACGGTGCGGCTGGCGAGGTACGGCATCATCCACAGCGCGAACGCGTCGTCGTCGCTCGGCATGAGCGGCGAGAAGTCCTGCACGAGCGAGAAGACGCTGAGGCGGCGCAGGTGCGAGAACAGCCGCGCCAGCGCGGGCAGCGACGTCAGCGGCGTGTGCCGCAGGTGCAGGGCGCGCAGGCACTGGCTGTTGGGCCGCGTCGCAAACGCCGACAGCCCGCTGGAGCTGATGCCGGAGATGTGCGAGAGCGTGAGCGTTTCCAGCTTCGGCAGCGAGAGCAGCGTCGAGTCGCGAAAGGCGTTGGCGGGCACGCAGCTCAGGTGCAAGTGCTTGAGAGACGGCAGGCAGGTGAGCGTGCGCTGGAGAAGCGTGTCGGGCGCGAGCGAGGCGCCGGGTAGGCAGTGGATGGAGAGGCTGGTGAGCGACGTCCACGCGCGGTGATGCCCGAGAAAGCTCATCTCCTGCGCGGCGTCGAGCGGTGCCGGCAGCATTGAGCTGAGTCCGGTGGAGAGGACGCTGCTGCCGCACGAGGCGGATCCTGGTCGGGTGAGGTCATGGGAGGTGATGCCGCTGCTGCTAGATCCGCTCGCATCCGTGGCTTCTATCCGCCAATTCATCGTTTTCAGATTCGTCCGTGTCGAGAGCGCGTGTGTGATGCGGTTGAATGTGTTGTGGTTGTGGGTGGCAATGGGGCCAGCGAGGACTTCGAGGTTCGGGCATGCCATGACGACCGAGGCAACGCGGTTCTCGTATACATCGCGGGGCGACTGCCCGGCGGCGGCCTTGCTCGGCGTCGCATCGCACGTTTCGCCCGCGGGCATCGGCAAGCGCAGCGAGCGCACCGTGGCGGCGAGGTCGCTGTTGGCACGCAGCGTGCGGCGCAGGAGCGTCATGCGGCCGCCCTGGGTGAGCTTGAACCTTTTGCGGTGCGCAAGCGAGTCCTCGCCGACAATCTGCACGTCTTGGTAGAGAGACAGGCGTGCGACCTTGGACCACTTCCTCGAGGCGAGGCTCAGGCTACACAGGTCGCGCGTCCAGCACGTCGTGCAGCTGGTGCTCTTGGGATCAAGGTGCAGCTCCTTGAGCCACTCGAGGACGACCTCGAGGACCTCGCCGGGCAGCGTACCAAAGAGCTCGTTGGGCTCGGGTGACAGTTTTTGCCCTGCCCGGGGAAGCATTGACGATGATGCCGTGGTGGGAGACTCATATTGTGCTCTATATTGTTGCTGTTGCTGGTACAGCTGCTGTTGCTGGGTCGTCGAGTATACGCCTTGCTGCTGTTGTCTTTGCGACTCGTGTGAAGATCCGGCGGAGGCTGTGGATGCTGAGGAGCTGTCGCGCGCATGCGCTGAGGAAATCTTGCGTGGGCGGTTCAGAGGCTTCTCTGGACTTCGGCGGCTCACAGTCGTGGCCGCGCTCGTTGTAGAAGACATGCTGCTGGTGCTGCTGACTGTAGTACTGCTCGACATGCTGCTAATACTGCCGCTGCTCGAGTGGCTTGAACTGGTGGTGCTGCTGCTGCTCGGGGGCGTCTGCAGCCCAGGGTACATGGGGTACGCCGCAAGGGGCGGCAGCACAGTGTTGAGCGGCGGGAGCTGCGGGGGCTGCGAGCGGACGGACGTCGACGGCGACGGTGCTGTAGACGGACGCTTGGGAATAACTCTGCCGAGAGGTGTATATTCGACGGCGGATTGGGTTTTGAGAGACTGCTGAGGTTGTAAAGTCGGCGACGACGTGCCCCCGCGAGTAAAGGAGGACGACGAAAGGTAATTGTAATTATTCGACTTGTTAGCGCCGGCGCTGGTGTATTCGAGGACCGGGGCGAGCTCTGGGATCGTCTCAAATGCTGGCGGGTGCATGGGCCTCACAGCCAGCGTCGGACTCATTTTGCAGGCGCCAGGGGTCCGAACAGGGAAAAAACCCGGGTTCGATGGAGAAAGTCTATGGCGAGAATGGGCGCCTAGCTGGTCGACCAGTCAAATAACTCGCAACCCTCTCTCAAATGAAAGGCTGTCGTGGACCGGAAGTGACGGGAACAATGGCGACTAGTTAAAGTAAACTTGGTCCCAGTGCGTGTTTATAAATGTATGTGTTTCTTGGGTCCCGGGGCTTTGGCCGGTGGGAATCGTGGTGCTGCTTGGTGGTGGTCGGAGCTTTTGGTTTCTGTTATTAGATCGATGCGACTAGCTCCAAACTTTCATTTTCTTTGATCGTCTGCCAAGGATCTGTAAAGGAAGACGGAAACTCGGTATGTTTGGAGGAAAGTTGTTGGAAAGGAGAGTGGAAAAAGTCGAAAAAGTGAGAGATGGTCTGGAGAGCAAAAAAAGAATTGTCGTAGAGACTAGACAAGTGAGTCCCTTACAAGGTAAAAGAAAGTTGTCAACGAGCTTCTCGCACTTTGCGCCCGCCAAAGGGGAAATTACTGAGTCGCAGGGGTTAAAGCTGCGCCCAGGTGTGGAAGGGAACCACAGATTAAGAGAAATGTCTCTGCTTAAACGGGCGCCTTCTGGAGCTACTTAGGGAAAGGAGAGAAAAAGACGGCATTCATACGTTTTATTGCATTCCTGGAGTTGACAAAAAAAGGCGAGACAGTCTCTAGGGCAATTTGTTCAGGTCCTACGACTCGGCGACGGACGGGGATCTACTCCGTGGTTCTGCGGGCGGCAAACCAAACATTGCGCGCTCTTACAGTATCTAGTTGAGTTGGCTGAGTACACTTTTAGTCAATACAGGTAGAGCTAGCTAATAATTGGCGAAGCTTGGCCTAAGACAATGGGCTTTTTGCTGGCTGTGAAGGGCCAGCGGCCGCGCTCCCCCGTCGTAACTAGGTAGGTAACAAGAATGGCGGTGTTTTTTGACCACTTTTCTACCTGCCGTCAATAAATAGCAGATGAATGTGACGGGATCCTACCCGATCTGCAAAGGCAAAGGTTGCAACAAAAGGTCAAGATCCTCTCGCAGCCAGGGGTTCTATAATAGCGATGGGCAGATGCGGTCCATTGTTCCGCAAGTATTGGCGGCTGAAATTCCAGCGGGACGCACACTAGCCCAGCATCAAGGGTTTTCTGGGCCTCCTCAACCCTTGCCCTTGTTGCCCTGCCCCCAGAGACTCTTCTCCAGAGGGGCAAGTGACTGGTGACGTACAAAATGGAGCCGCAGGAGGCGGCTCTCCTTTGAGGGGAACGGGCAGGGTCGGTATTGCATTCGTGAGGGCTATTAGCGTTTTTTAAATGTTGCAAAGGAGAGTCGGAAGAAGTTGGGAGATGTGGATCGAGGGAAGAACCCGACCCATGCACCTATCTGCTTGTTTCTTTACTTGCAGCTTGTTATATGGAGCTTGCGAGTTGTGCACGGCGACACCCATAGACTTCTTGCGAACATGGCACCAAGAGGCGATCTTTGCTTGGCGAAATAAAAGTGCCATGACCGACACCACCATAGGCGATGAGAATACCATAAAAAGCAATGATGCACACCAAAACCCCGGTTCCTGGGAGCTCCATGTTTGACAACGCCACATACAATAGTTTCTCTCTGCCCCTATGACTACTATGAACAGGAATGCAATTGTGCAACATTTAAAAGCGGGATGGCGACATTGGTCGCCCGCCGTCGCCCGTCACGAAGGCTCTATCCTCTACGGCAGAAAAAGCAAAAAGGAAAAAAAAGAGAGGGTAATATATCACAGGGGCATAATAACTGAGGAGAACATGAGCAACGAACACTGTCGAATGGGAGTGCTCCCCCGTCGCCAGGGGACTGGGAAGCACAGTGGCGAGACATCAAGGGCAAGGATTGCCTAATTGGGTCCCCGGCAGGGGTGTGACAAGACGTGCTCTATAACCCACGCACCGACATAATGCATTCTCATGACGACGTGGGACGAGCGACAGGTGTCAGAGTCGCCAATTGATGAGAAGAGGAGCCGGAGGGCACGGGCGCATGACGGTCAAGATCGCCCAAGGATTTCGAGTTGCGGTTGGCAGACAGCACCGGACGTGCAGTCCGAGAGCCGCTGAACACTGCCCGGTGAGCAGCCGGTGAGAGAATGGGCGTCCTGCAGGTTGGAAGTTTGCATTGCATCATATTATATAAAAAATAGTCGGAAAAGAAAAGAACAAATTACTACATAACCACGCGACCAGTCAGTCTGTCGTGCAGAAATGGGGAGACGGTGGTGCAATTTGCAGGCGCTTGCAAGTCGCAACCAAAAGAAAGAGCCCCTTGTTCAGACGAAAAGAGACCAGGTTGAACCACGCCCCTACCTACCAGGGCAGGCCTGTCTGTTCGACATCAGTCAAGAGTACTACCCTACTCTTTTGCCGTAGGCGGATAACATTGATAACAGGAGATCTGCTCGCGGATTTTGCAGGAGGTTCTTGGTCTGAGGCATCGCAGAGTTGGCCATTGAGGGAGTTATTAACTTGGTTGCGCAGAAGTATTGGGATATACAGACAATCTGCAAGCTGGAGTGGAAAAGCTGCTTATCGACGTAGAGAGATGAAGAATAAATAAAAGGAATTGTTGCAGACTATGCGAAGGTTGCGCTACACAGCGGGTTTTCTTACTGCAGTTCCTTTGTCAGATGCCAGATCACCTGCTCGTGTTAGACTAAGTTGCGACGGAGAACGAGAAGGGTGTTCCTCGCGGCCTCGACCGTTGCCCAGAAGACGTGAGCGAAATGTCTCATCCTGACTCGTCTTCTACGAACCATTGAAGCTATTTTTTTTCCCTATTGCCCTTTGTTTGGAGGGGTTTGTCGTTGGTGGCTTTCGCCTCCCTTGCATCGTCGCCCAGGCGCCCTTGGCACCAATATGCGAACGTGTCTCAAGCTATTAAATAGCCGCATCCGGGCTTGCGTTTTCTGATCGATACTCGGAAAATTGATATTTAATTAACGATTTTGACATTCCAAGCATGTACAGGGCTGAACCACTGCCGGGCGACTGGTCGTGTAATCGGAACAATGCACCACTTGTTAGCAGGCAGCAAACATGGTAAGCGCGAGTAACAAAAACAATTCAATTCATCATTGTCCAGCTACGCTGAACTTGTTTTCGGCTATATCCAATCAGTCCTCTTTCGGCTTGCGCTGTACCTGATGGGGATATCGATACTGGCGGTCCGAAACAGGCCGCCTTGTACTAATCAGGTAGGCAATCACTCGCCGAATCTGGCTCTGTTTTTTATCATCTCCTTCGTTTCGTCCTTTTCGTTTTTACGTAGTCTATTTTAATTACCCACTTTCACATCATCATTCGCATAGGCGCATGTGCAGCGCTTAGTGGTGGAAGAGGCGGATGCTCTGCTCGACAAAGGTGATGCCCAGAGACTCGGCGGTCTGGAAGACGGCAGAGTCGTTCTGGCTGCCGGTAGGGGCGGCAATGTACTTGACGCCGGAGCGGGCGGTGCGGAAGACGTTGTCGATGAAGGGGAACTAGATATAATTTGTTAGTCTTGCGTAGTGTCGTGGGTGACCAAAACAGGGTAACATACGAAAGCGTCGCTGGAGACGGAAACACCAGTCAGCTGCTTCATCCAAGCATCGCGCTCCTCCTGGGTAAAGGCAGCGGGGACCTCCTCGAAGATGGCCTCGAAGGCCTCGCGCTCGGCACCATCCTTGGGGAGCTGGCCGCTGACGAGCAGGTCGATGGCGTTGGACTTGTCGGGGCGCTTGGCACCCTTCTTCCACTTGATGCCCAGCACGCGCTGGTGGAAGCGCATCCACCAGTTGTCGGCCTTGTCGCCGGCGAGGCGGGTGCAGTGGATGCGGGACTGCTGGCCGGCGCCGAGGCCAATGACCTGGCCGTTGAAGGCGTAGCAGACCGAGTTGCTCTGGGTGTACTTGAGGGTGATGGTGGCAATGGCGAGATCGCGGGCGGCGTTCTCGGGGAGCGAGCCCTCCTTGGGGGTGATGATGGAGTTGAAGCTCTTGGCGGCCGAGATCTCGACGTCGTTGCGGTGCTGTTGCAGGTTGACGCCATAGACGGTACGGGTCTCGGTCGGGCCGGGGTTGTAGTCGGGGTCGATCTGGAGAACGAGGTACTTGCCGCCCTTCTTCTTCTTGAGGATCTCGAGGGCAGCGTCCTCGTAGCCGGGGGCAATGACACCGTCAGAAACCTCCTTGGAGATGATGCTGGCGGTGGGGACGTCGACAATGTCGGAGAGAGCAATGACATCACCGAAGCTGCTCATGCGGTCGGCGCCGCGAGCGCGAGCATAGGCCTGGGCCAGGCCAGAGGTCTCAATGCCGGGGATATCAGTGACCATGTAGACCTTGCGCTCATCTTCGCTGAGAGGCAGGCCAATGGCGGCACCGGCAGGGGAGACGTGCTTGAAGCTGGCAGCAGCAGGCTTGCCGGTGGCGGCCTTGAGCTCCTTGACAAGGGGCCAGGCGTTGAGGGCATCGAGCAGGTTGATGTAGCCGGGAGCGCCGCTGAGGGCCTTGAAGGGCAACTTGGCGCCGCTGGTGAAGGCGGCGGCGGGCTTCTGGTGGGGGTTGGCGCCGTAACGGAGGGCCATGTACTGGTCGCCGTTACCGGCGTACTCCTTGCGGAAGAAGTCGGAGATAGCAGTGTCGTAGTCGGCGGTGTGCTCAAAGGCCTTGAGGGCGTAGCGGTTGCGGCTGGCCTCGGTGATCTCGCCCTGCTCGAGCTCCTTGAGAAAGCCGGCGTAGTCGTTGGGGTCGGAGAGGATGGTGACGCGCTTGTGGTTCTTGGCCGCGGCACGGATCAGGGTGACGCCACCAATGTCGACTTCCTCGACGGCCTCGGGGATGCTGACGTTGACCTTGGCAACGGTCTCCTTGAAGGGGTACAGGTTGCAGACGACGTAGTCGACCTTGTTGATGTTCTGGTCGGCAAGGTCCTTTTCGTCCGACTCGAGGTCGCGTGCGAGAATACCGGCGTGGACAGAGGGGTGGAGGGTCTTGACGCGGCCGCCCAGCATCTCGGGGGCTTTGGTGATGGCAGAGACATCCCTGAGAGTAGTGTTAGCAGCGGAAGGGCTCGGCGACGCTCGTAGTGAGGTGTGCAGGAGACGTACTCGACGGGGAAACCAGACTCGCGAATCATGCGCGAGGTGCCGCCAGAGGCGAGGATCCGGACATTCTGGGCGACCAGACCCTTGGCAAGGTCGAGCAGGCCCGTCTTGTCGTAGACGGAGACGATGGCAATCTTTTGAGCACTGGCCATGATGAATGTGATTGGATTCCCTAGACCTGGCCTGAGAAGAATGAGTGAATTGCACGAGGGGAGAAGGAAAAAGTGGTTGAGCCGACACAGCGAGGGAAAAATTTTGGCGGGGTAGATTTTATTTCGCAATCGCGGGGCACCAGCAGTTGCGTCGCCGCTTGTGGAGGCTGCTGTCTTGGGCGACAATCTGTAGGTGGGCCACGGGTAGCTAATACTTGTTTATTTTATAAAAAATACGCTCAATTCTTGAATGCAAAGGAGAATAATCAGATCATATTCTTTGTGACCTTCGGTACAGCTACTGTAAATCTTTGTCGCTTGGACGCAAAGCAGCGTCTACATCTCTGCGATAAAGACTGTGACATCTATCCGCATTTGGAGCTCAACTAGCTAGTCAACTAGTACGAAAATTTAACGGTAATTAGCTAACGTCAACCACCCCCTTCTCGGCCACCCCCACTTCTCGGCCACGCCACGGTTACCTCTATAACACCAAAGGCTTGTTATAGGACCCGCGTTTTCTTGTGCAATAATTGTTATTTTTGCTTCAAAATTTATATATGTATTCATTATGCCTGAATATACTGAAACCTAGCTTTAAAATGCAATTAAAGATGTTAATGATGGTATGAGCATCTGAAAGGTAGTGGAGACCTAGTTAGTGCCTTATATAATGATTAGTGAGCGAATAGCCGGTAGAAGTATATAAAAGGAGGCTTTTGAGCTAATATAACGCCTTTTGTGTACTTAGGAAAGGCATCTTAGTGGCTAGATCCTAATTTAGGATGCTATTAGCAACCCTCCCTTATACTATTAAGTCTAGAAGCTAGCTAAGAGAGTTATTACTTAGAATGGTAATATAAGACCTCTTAGGAAGAACTAGTTAAATAGGTTTTTAGTATAAAACCTAGAGGTTAAGACTTTAAGAGGTAAGAGACTTAATTTTTAATGTGTAAATGGAGTATTAACTAATGCTATTTAGAAATTCTTCTTAATCCTTAAGATCCTAGCTATTAAGAAGATCCTCCCTTAGAATTAGTATAATATAGATGAAATAGGGCTTATAATAGGAATTTAAGAGAATGGCCTAGTACTAGGGTTATTAGAGAAGAAAGTGGTAATAAAGAAGTAGTCTAGGTAATACTTTTAGAGTATAATTATAGAGTATATCTTAGCTATTAGTAGGCTACTTAAACCTCTAGTTATTTTTAAAGGAAAGAATGTTTAATAGTAGTGGTTTCCCTTAGAACTTTAAAAGTATTAAGGATGGCATTTTGAGGTATCCCCTTAAGGCTAGACGAGTAATGAGATTGTGATTAATTAGCTAAGAAATATATTTCTACCTTAGATAAAGCTAGAGGGAGATAAGAGGTAACTTCTTCTTATTAATGGCTATAGTAGTTATTATATTACTAAATTCTTTAAGGAATGTTATCTTAATAATATTTTCTTGGTTTTCTTACCTACTTATAGCTCTTATATCCTCTAGCCTCTTAATGTGGCTATTTTTGGCCTAGTAAAGAGATTCTATTGTTATAAGCTTTTAATATACCCTAGTAATTATAATTCCTCTCTAATTAGTAAAAGGATATTTCTTAAGTATTATATAGTAGCTAGAAGAGATAGTCTTATAAAGAAAAATATAATTTCTAATTAATATAGCTCTAGAATATAGCCTATTAATTAGTTAAAGCCTCTTATAAGCCCCCTACTACTAGTTAAGGTACTAAAGGTTATACCTATAATACTAAAAAAGGCTTAAAAAAATCCTCTTCTTAAGATTAATATACCTTTTAATAACTACTAGTTAAAATGGCTTTTTAAAGACTTTATTATACCTAAAAGTAACGCTTATAATACCTAGCTAGCATAAAGGAAGATTAAGAAGTAATTTAACTCCTAAAATAGTATTATAGCCTTTTTAAAGGCCTAGATAATATAACTTAAGGCTTAAATTAATATTTAGAAGCCTAGAAAATAGGTAAAAGTTAAGGTAAATCC